>JALJCO010009904.1:0-15396 GCA_023101725.1 Atherinomorus stipes
ATCAGATTCTAGCTTCTGTATCACATGATGGTGGTAGCTCATCGATTCTAGCTTCTGTATCACATGATGGTGGTAGCCTTCATCAGATTCTAGCTTCCGTATCACATGATGGTGGCCTATCAGATTCTAGCTTCTGTATCACATGATGGTGGGTAGCCTATCAGATTCTAGTTTCTGTATCACATGATGGTGGTAGCCTATCAGATCTCTAGCTTCTGTATCACATGATGGTGGTAGCCTATCAGATTCTAGCTTCTGTATCACATGATGGTGGTAGCCTATCAGATTCTAGTTCTTCTGTGTCACATGATGGTGGTAGCCTATCAGATTCTACTTATACATGATTGCTTAGCATTCTGTATCACATGATGGTGGTAGCCAATCAGATTGTAGCTTCTGTATCACATGATGGTGGTAGCCTATCAGATTGTAGCTTCTGTATCACATGATGGTGGTAGCCTATCAGATTGTAGCTTCTGTATCACATGATGGTGGTAGCCTATCAGATTCTAGCTTCTGTGATCACATGATGGTGGTAGCCAATCAGATTGTAGCTTCTGTGTCACATGATGGTGGTAGCCTATCAGATTGTAGCTTCTGTATCACATGATGGTGGTAGCCTATCAGATTGTAGCTTCTGTATCACATGATGGTGGTAGCCTATCAGATTCTAGCTTCTGTATCACATGATGGTGGTAGCCTATCAGATTCTAGCTTCTGTGTCACATGATGGTGGTAGCCTATCAGATTCTAGCTTCTGTATCACATGATGGTGGTAGCCTATCAGATTCTAGCTTCTGTATCACATGATGGTGGTAGCCTATCAGATTCTAGCTTCTGTGTCACATGATGGTGGTAGCAAATGATTCTAACTTAAGTGTCACATGATGGTGGTAGCCCATCAGATCTTAGCTTCTGCGTCACATGATGGTGGTAGCCTATCAGATTCTGGAGCTTCTGTATCACATGATGGTGGTAGCCAATCAGATTCTAGCTTCTGTATCACATGATGGTGGTAGCCTATCAGATTCTAGCTTCTGTATCACATGATGGTGGTAGCCTATCAGATTCTAGCTTCTGTATCACATGATGGTGGTAGCCTATCAGATTCTAGCTTCTGTATCACATGATGGTGGTGAGCTCATCAGAATCTAGCTTCTGTATCACATGATGGTTGTAAGGCTATCAGATTCTAGCTTCGGTATCACATGATGGTAGCCTATCAGATTCTAGCTTCTGTATCACATGATGTGGTAGCTAAATGATTATAGCTTCCGTGTCACATGATGGTGGTAGCCTATCAGGTGACATGATGATGCCTCTACTGTTAGTGATGATTATGATGTTTTGGTAAATTTATAATATAACTATTATATTTTATATTTGAATATTTTCACTGATGTAAATCATCTGAATCTGTACTTAAGTTATTTTACAACTGAAAGACGTTCTTGACCTTTTTTTTATTTACTCATCAATATAATTTTTATTGTTTTAAAAGCATTTTTCCAATGCTTCTCCTCTCAGCTTTTACTCATATCTAATATGACCCTCATATTCGTTCTTACTTTCTTCATGTTCATTCTGCTCAGCAAACCAGCTGCTGCACTCTGTGTGGGGGTTGGTGTAGTCGGAGGCAGTGATGAGATCTGGTGTGGCGAAGCCTCAAACAGCTAACGAGGGGCTTCAGAGAATGCGCTGTTTTCTGGCAGAGGTGAGCCTTGCCAATGTCACAGGGCTACTAAGAGACCAGCCAGTACACCACCCGTCCATCCGGACATCAATGCTCTCCTCCGTCCACAAACACTGCTGTTTGTTCGCTTGCTCTTTCATGACTACGATTTTTAATCAGGATGCAAAATGACGTGCTCATTTTCCAAATAAACAAGAGGAGTTAGGAAATTAGACTGAAATCAGGCTCGTGCACGTGTTTTCTTGCACGACTGTATGACGAGGTTGATAAAAGGAGAAGCGCACGTTCGTGCAGGCTCTGAACTTATTCCTACCAGAACACCAGCAGATCAGCAGTGAAGCTTCTCTCGTCCGCATTTCATCCCTCCATCTTTGCTTTCAGGCGTTGAAACAAACAGAAACTGTTTCCTCGTCTCCAGATATTTCTCCGATTCTCCTTCTATCCTCACAAACCAGCTCAGCTGCATCAGAAAGCTCCTCTTTCTTCATTCCACACATACAGGATCATCATTTTCTTCTTCTCAGACACACAGAACTTTCTGCTCACTTGTTGATCTTTGGCTGCTCCTGATTGACGTTACCGTCAATCTAAGCTCTCTGATTGGTGGAAAGTTGCACAGAAAGTGACTTCATCATCATGTCCAGGTCTGAATGGAGCTCTCTTAGAAACATGGTGGTGATGGTGATGTTTCATGATGAAGGTGGGATAAATTAGGGCTGGACGATTACGGAAAAAATTATACTCACAATTATTTGGACTGATATTGAAATCACGATTAATATACACGATTTTCATTGATTTTATCAAAATTGTTTGTTGAACCACATAACTCAACTTCAAATATAACTTAAAAAAAAAATGTAACTGAAAATAAATTGGAAAGTAAAGGAGTAAAATAAGAATATTATTCAAAATAATCGGGATAAAAATGAATACCCAGTCTGCATCATTCCTGTTCTATACTCCCTGCAGTTCGCTTCCTGTAACTCCACCAGTCTGTTCACTTCACGATTAATCGTTTTTTCTTCGATGACAGTGTTTTTATGATCGTGAAAAGGAAAATTGGAATCACGATTAAAATTCGATTAATTGTCCATCCCTAGGATAAATAACGGTGTTATCATGGATCATTGTGGGTTCAGAGTCTCTGAATAAACCACATTTCGTGGTTGGATTGTAAACCTGCTGGATGGGACATAAGGCTGGGAAATATATCGATATGAAAATATATCGATATATTTTTAAATGAGATATGGAACTGGACCATATCGCTGATATTGACATACAGAATTCAATGTTTGTTTGCTTTGTCTTCGTATATAAATGCTATCCTTACTAGGGTTTATATTTAATTCTGTGTAATGTTCCTTACTTGCATCTGCGAGTATTATTATATACAGTATTTGTGTTTACATTTTATCGTTCTTTGAGCGTTATTTCATCCAGTCATTTTAAATTAAACTATAATGTCATATTTGGCTCTGACTGTAACAAAACATTTGCTCACTTTGCGATAAAAGTATCGGGATATATATCGTATATCGATATTCAGCCGAATATCGAGATTTGACTTTCGGTCCATATTGCCCAGAACTAATGGGAAAGAAATGCTGGAAAACCTCCGTAGATCAGCTGAAGGGTGAAATATCCATCACACAGTTACACATTCAGAAACAGAGGTACTAGTTTGTACTTAAAAGGGTCCAAAGCTTGTTGCTGGGGGGGGGGGTTCATTTCTGAAAGACATTTCTGTACCTTCATGGTCCATTTTTGTACCTTATCAAGCTGTATGAGTTAATAAAGTACAATTAAACCAATTAAAGATGATGAATAAAAGTCAATAAAATAGAGATTATGACAACAATCAAAGATGCTAATAATAAATGAATAATTATTATAGAAATATTAGGCCAAACACATATATAATTATACATATAATTATTACTATGATTATTATGAAATTACTTTGGAGCCTTTTTCATAGTATATAGGTACTTCTGGCCTCATAAAGACCAATATTGTACTTTTGAGAGAACATTTGTAACAAATGTACCTACAGGTACAAAAACGTACCTCTGTTTTTGAGTGTGTGGTGAAAATTTAATGTCAATATCTCTACTAGAAATATATTTTCTGAGAAAAATGTTGATACTTTTTCCGCTGTCAGTGATGACACGTTCAAACGTGAAAATATCCTCATGAATATCCACTTTGCCACTGACCTGTTCAGGTGCCTGACCTCTCCAGATGGTCTCTGCTCCTCCTCTTTCTTGGCTAATGTCCTCTCAGTTCTCTTACTTCCATTTTATGTCCATCCTCATAAAAAACTCAAAACTGTTTTGTTTAAAATTGTGACAAACAAGGCTGTGATCCTCTGAGAGTGACTCCATCCCTCAGTTCCCCCCAAAAAAGCAAAGAAAAAGTTCCTCAGCTGTTGTCAGAACCTGAGGGAGGTGAAGCAGCGTCTGCTTCTCCTCATCTACAACAACAAGTAATTAGGAGGGAAATATGTACAAATGCTGCAACGTTTGGTGTAAACAGAACGACTAAATACGGAAGAATCAAATGTGGCTTTTGATTTTGCTCTTCTGCTGAAGGGGGGGGGGGGCTTCCTGCGTTATGTACAGAGTCCGTTAATCCTCAAGTAATTATCCACAGTCCTGATTGTCCCTGATTATCCGCTCCACGTCGCGTTCCCCACGAAAACTCATCCATGAGTGTGATTTCAGGTGCTGCTCGTGTTAAAGGGCCACTCCGACGTTTTTCCTTCAGTCGTGGGTGTGCAGATGGGGGGGGGGGGGGGTTAAAATGTGCTTTTATATCTGAAACTTTCCAGGATTGCAGTGTGTTGATCCTCCCACGCTGAGACCGACTCCGGAGCCCACTAACGGGGGGGTTAATTCTACACAACTACGAGCTCAGACAGTTTAGAGAGGGGGGGTGCAGGGCTACAGGTCTGTCTCGCGCGTGTCCAGGCAGAACGCGTAAAGGGATTTCTTGAAGTCCATGCTGCTGTTCGCCCTGATGTCCGCCTTCTCCGCCGGGGCGCGCGGGTCGTTGTTCTCCACGTCCTGCGACTTCGCGGACGCTTTGCTCTCCTTGCGCTTCATCTCGGGGCTCGCGCGGCCGCTGTTGGGCTCGTCCTTCAGGGAGGACTGGTCCTGGTCCGTCTCGCGGTGGTAGAAGTAGTTGAAGTTGGACACGATGACCGGAACCGGGAGCGCGATGGTTAACACGCCCGCGATGGCGCACAGCGAGCCCACGATCTTCCCCCGACCGTCACCGGCCTCATGTCGCCGTAGCCCACCGTCGTCATGGTAACCACGGCCCACCAGAAGGCGTCGGGGATGCTGGAGAAGTGAGACTCCGGCTCGTCTGCTTCCGCGAAGTACACCGCGCTGGAGAAGAGGATGACTCCGATGAAGAGGAAGAAGATGAGGAGGCCGAGCTCGCGCATGCTGGCTTTCAGGGTCTGCCCCAGGATCTGGAGCCCCTTGGAGTGTCTGGAGAGCTTGAAGATGCGGAAGACCCGGACCAGGCGGATGACGCGCAGGATGGCCAGAGACATGGCCTGCTGGCCGTTCTGGTGCTCCTGGCCCTGCTGCTCCGCGAGCTCCGTGCCCACTGTGATGAAGTAAGGCATGATGGACATGATGTCGATGATGTTCATGATGGTCTTGGAGAACTCCGACTTGCTGGGACACGCGAAGAAGCGCACGAACAGCTCGAAAGTGAACCAGATGACGCAGGTGGTCTCGATGATGAAGAAGGGGTCTGAGAAGGTGAGGGACGGCCGCGGCGCGGTGCTGTTGTCCAGGCGGCTGGTGACCGGCAGCTCGCGCTCGTCGCGGAACTCCGGCAGCGTCTCCAGGCAGAAGGTGATGATGGATATGGTGATGACGATCACGGACACGATGGCGATGCCCCGCGCCGGGCTGGAGCTCTCCGGGTACTCGAATATGAGCCAGACCTGCTTCTGGAACTCGTTCTGCGGCAGCGGCTTCTCCTCCTCCTTGATGAAGCCCTCGTCCTCGCGGAACCGCTCCATGGCTTCCTCCCCCAGCTGGTAAAACCTGATCTCATCCGCGAACACGTCAATCGACACGTTCACGGGTCTCCGGATCTTCCCCCCCGACTGATAAAAATACAGAATCCCGTCAAAACTCGGCCTGTTGCGGTCGAAGAAGTACTCGTTCCGGAGCGGGTCGAAGTACTTGATCCTCTTGGCCGGGTCCCCCAGTAAAGTGTCGGGGAACTGGTTCAGGGTGCCCAGCTGGGTCTCGTACCTCAGCCCGGCGATGTTAATGAGCACCCTCTCGTTGCTCTCAGTGTCCATGTCCATGTCCAGCATGTCCTCGTCGAACAGATGGGGACTGTGGTCCGCGCGTAAAAGCGCATCCATGGCGTTCTCGCTGCAGCTGAAAGTGTTGTTCATGTCGTTGATCTTCCAGGGGCTGCGCGGCTGAGGACCCCCCCGGGTGTTCAGCCCCCTTACTGAAGTCCTCTCCGAGTCCGCCTTGAACGAAGCCCGGCTGAGGGACATCCAGCGCGTTCCGGCAGCTGTCCTCCGCATTGCCGCCGCCGCCGCCTTTAGCGCCGCCGTTCTCAAAGCTCACCAAGGCTATCTCCATTCCGCAGCCATCAACAGTTAATGCGCGAGAAACGGGGGAGACTTGTTGAAAACATCCTCCCGAGATCCGCGGAGAGAAAGCGGGAGATGAGGCGGAGATGGAGCTGCGCGTGAATCACCGCTGCTCCTCCAGCCGCCGCTCCGCTCCGCGCGGAGGCATGTGTGCGGGTTCTGATGATTCAAGCCGCCGCAGGTCCGGATGAAGTCAACATGAAATCTCACGCGGAGCGGAGAAGAAGAAGTCCCGGATGGAGGAGTAGGATGGAATTAGGATTCCTGACGTCAAAAGTGCAGTTCAAGCGTTCATCCGCCTCTGAAAATGTCTGTGGATGTGAGACAAGCTGTCACCCTCCTCTACCTCTCCCCTGCTCGCGCTCTCTCTCTCTCTCTCTCTCTCTCTCTCTCTCTCTCTCTCTCTCCCTATCTCTCTCTCTCTCTCTCTCTGGGAGCGGAGACGCGCTTCGTTTGTGGCACAAAGTGCGCGCAATGGCCATTTTCCCCCTTTTCTCTCTCTGTGCGGATTTAACCCTCACAGCTTCTTAAGCTTTCTGAAGGGGGGGGGGGGATGACCTTTTATGCTACTTTTATCTACTAATGCAAACAGCATAAAACTTGGTCCAGGTGTGTATTTTGGCGTGACTCATGATATTCTAGAAGATGGGCTGTCTATTTTCCGAAATTTTGTCTTTTTTGGAAACTGAAAAAGAAAATCCAATTTTTTTTTATGTTCTGAAAAAGTCAGAATTCTGACTTTTTTCTCATAATTTTTCTGTCTTCAGTGACCCTTATCCTCCTCCGTACCAATCCGTGCCACATTGACTTGCATTGAAAAGGACCTTTCTAGAATCAAATGTTATTCCAGAATAAATGTTTAGGAGAACATTTTTCTCCTCACACACTTGCTCTACACTTCAATGATGTAGTTTGAACTGTTTTCCATGACATCAGACCATTTACTCAGAAGGAGCCCCGCTTTTTATCTTAGTGATGAAACCAGAGACTTCAATGTTATTTCAGCCAATCAGAGTCCTTCAAAAACTCAAAAATGCTGAACATCCAATGAAGTAAATCTTTTTTCTTCTTTCATGTGAGGTTATTTGAGCATGAAAGAGTCTCAAATTTGTAATTTTGGTGTTTGTTTCTTTTTCCAGCATTGTGATCAGTCAGATCACATGCTAATTATTTAGCTCATTATTTTGTAGGGAACTTAGTTCCCTCTCTGTAATGCTGCCATTCCAGTTCAAACTGGAATTTTTCCCACATTTTTTGCATTTTATCTTGAAACAACTTCTCATTGAGCTTTTTTTAATCGTGGTTGCTATAATCTAATATCTCTAATGCCACATGCAGGCTATTTTTTTATTTATTTTAACCCACTTTTCAGTTTTAGGCAGTGGGAACATTGTGTGTACAAAGTGGAACTTAAAGGGTTAAAAAAAAAAAAAGAAAAAAACTTTAAAACTCATTGATTTTTGCTATTGACGGTTCGGCCAGAGGTCAGTGATGTCAGCCATGAAAACAAAATGCGACTTTTCATTTTTAGGTAATATTTACAGGTCATTGACTCGTCTGAGCCCTTAAGAAGCTGAATGTAACTTTTTCTTCAGGAGCTTTAAGGGTTAATATTTTTGTTTTGTTTTTCCTTAAATATTCTGTATAAATGTGAAAATAAACTTATTCATCATTTCAAATATAAGATCTGCTTATCTGCGACATTTTTTGATCATCAGTTTTTCATCTTTTGAGATATTTAAAAGTTTTTCTCTTTGCTTTTCCTCTGATTTCCAGTCCAGATCTGATCTTTGACCTCTGAATCCTTCAGGCAGAAAAAAGGCTCCAAACTGAAGGGATGAAGGAGTTTCCTCAACACAAAACAGACCGCAAAAAACAGTTTAAACTGGTTGTGTGAATCAGGGTTCCCACTCTTTCCAGGACTTTTCCAGCTGCTACAGTGTGATTAAAGTTGTCACAATAAAGATGAATAAATTCCGACCCAAGCTTTTGGAAATGTGTTCTACAATTGTAGCTTATATTTTGTACAGCGACCAAGGGGAGACAAAGCGGAGACAAAGCGGAGACAAAGCAGAGACATAGCAGAGACATAGCAGAGACATAGCGGAGACATAGCAGAGACGTAGCGGAGACAAAGCAGAGCGGAGACGAAGCGGCAACGAAGCAGAGAGGAAGCCGAGACAAAAAAGAGACGGAGAGACGAAGGAGAGACGAAGCTAGAGACAAAGCACAGACGACGAAGAGACGAAGGAGAGACGAAGCAGAGACAAAAAAGAGACGGAGAGACGAAGAAGAGACGAAGGGGAGACGAAGCAGAGACAAAAAAGAGACGGAGAGACGAAGAGAGAGACGAAGGAGAGACGAAGCAGAGACAAAGCACACACGTTGAAGAGACGAGGGAGACGAAGCAGAGACAAAAAAGAGACGGAGAGACGAAGAAGAGACGAAGGGGAGACGAAGCAGAGACAAAAAAGAGACGGAGAGACGAAGAAGAGACGAAGGAGAGACGAAGCAGAGACAAAGCACACACGTTGAAGAGACGAAGCAGAGACAAAAAAGAGACGGAGAGACGAAGAAGAGACGAAGGGGAGACGAAGCAGAGACAAAAAAGAGACGGAGAGACGAAGAAGAGACGAAGCAGAGACAAAGCACAGATGACGAAGAGACGACGAAGAGACGAAGGAGAGACGATGAAGAGACGAAGAAGAGACAAAGAGACGGAGAGACGAAGAAGAGACGAAGCAGAGACAAAGCACAGACGATGAAGAGACGACGAAGAGACGAAGAAGAGACAAAAAGGAGACGGAGAGATGAAGAAGAGAAAAAAAGAGACGGAGAGATGAAGAAGAGACGAAGAAGAGACAAAAAAGAGACGGAGAGATGAAGAAGAGACTACGAAGAAGAGACGACGAAGCACAGACGACGAAGAGACGATAAAGAGACGACAAAGAGACGAAGAAGAGACAAAAAAGAGACGAAGAAGAAGAGACGACGAAGAGACGAAGAAGAGACGAAGCGGCAACGATGAAGTGGCGGTGAAGCAGAGGAAGGAAAGATCCTTTTCCATGACATTTCACTCTTTTTCTCGTTTTCCATGACTGGAGAAACGTTCAATCATTTTCCAGGTTTTCCAGGTTTTCCAGGATGCTTTTCACAGAACCCTGTGAAAAGCAGCAAAGATCAGACAGTCTGACAGAAAACAGGATTCTAGCTGGAAACTTAGCATGACTCAGCAGAGACCGGACACATGGAGTACCAACGAAGAAGAGTCAGGACTGAAGACCTGAACCAGGACCTGAGATGCATCCCCGTCGGCTGAAGCCTCGTCAGAAATGGTCTCCATGGAGACGTGTTTGTCAGAAAACATGTTTCATGTCCAGTCTGTGCAAAAGCAGATCTTTTGTTTTGTGTACATGGATTAAAAAGTCTGGATCAGTCGGTTTTTGAGTTGAATGAGCTTAAACTCCTCGGCCATCTGCTCGTGTTTTGGCATTAAATAATGGTTTGGTTATGGTTCGGAGATCATCGCTAAACAGATCAGCATCTTCAAGAAAAGCTAAAGAAAAAGGATATTTTCTGGATTATTCTCTTTCACATTTGCCATCATTAAAAACAGACTAAATAAATGAAATATGGCTGCAAGATTAGTTTTGATCTGCGTGAATAAAGTGATTACCTGATCCTGTTACGATAACAGCTGCTGACGTCACGAAGAAAACTGTTCAGCCAGTTAAAACGACAGATGGGAAAGGGAATCCAGTATGAATGGATAAAAAATGGAATAAATGATAAAAAGGAGCATATCCGAGACATTTTGGACGGGGGCGAGCAAGATACCCCCCAGGAAAGATAAGATACTGATGAAAGCAAGAGGGTAGATGTTTAATCTGGTTCCCATTTGTTAAAGGAGTGATTTCTTACTAAGAAAAATAACATCATTTCTTGGGGAGGGGGTTGGCACGCCCGATTTCTCTCTTCAGTAAAAAAGTTGAGTATGGTAATGATGTGTGATCTGCAAATTAAATAATTAAACAAATTATTACTAATAAATCCTTCCAGTTAGGACTAAACATGCATATGTGTTCAACGCTAACAGTTCCAGTAACTAGCATGTAGCAGGTCAGCTAGCTTAATAGCATAAAAAGGTACATGGTGAATGGAGGAAACTTCTGAATAAGCAGATCAGCTAAATAACATTAAAGGCTAAATAAACATCCTGTTCAGCAGAAATACAACTAGTTACTTCCAGTTCTTCACAGACGCACACCAAGGTTATCATAGTTCACTAAAAGTAACAAAAAAACTAAAACTAAAATGGGAAAAACATTTTCGCTAGCTAAAATAAAAAAGGCAGTTTTTTAAAAACGATAACTGAAACTGTACAGTGCCTTTACACAAACTAACTAAAATTATTGCAAAAACATCATTAGTTTTAGTCTTTGTGAATTTAATAAATACATTAATTTCTTGTGTTGTTATAAAATCTGTTTGTATTTAATCTGTTTACTTTCCTCAAACAGTTTTACTCCGAGTGACTTTCTGATGATTCTGAATATCACACCAGACAAACACCTATAATTTACGGTAAAAAAAAAAAAACAAACAAACAAAAAAAAAAACCTAAGAATTTTCCCAAAAAAAAATAAAAAGTTGATAAAAACTAGCAAACCTGCTAAAAAAAAAACTAACTAAAACTGAATTGAAAAACAAAAAGTCAAAACTAAATAAAAACTGAATCTAATTAAAAATCTAAAACTATTTTAACCTTGACGCACACAGTTCACCATCTTCACCTGCTAGAAGTCTGTCCAACAGTCTCCCTCTCCTCGTCTGTCCAACAGTCTCCTCTCCTCGCCTGTCCAACAGTCTCCTCTCCTCGTCTGTCCAACAGTCTCTCTCCTCGACTGTCCAACAGTCTCCTCTCCTCGTCTGTCCAACAGTCTCCTCTCCTCGTCTGTCCAACAGTCTTCTCTTCTCGTCTGTCCAACAGTCTCCTCTCTCGTCTGTCCAACAGTCTCCCTCTTCTCGTCTGTCCAACAGTCTCCTCCCCTTGTTTGTCCAACAGTCTCTCTCCTCGTCTGTCCAACAGTCTCCTCCCCTTTGTTTGTCCAACAGTCTTTCTCTCCTCGTCTGTCCAACAGTCTCCTCTCCTCGTCTGTCCAACAGTCTCCTCTCCTCGTCTGTCCAATAATCTGTCCCCTCCTCGTCTGTCCAACAATCTCCCCTCCTCGTCTGTCCAACAGTCTCCTCTCCTCGTCTGTCCAACAGTCTCCTCTCCTCGTCTGTCCAACAGTCTTCTGTCCTCTTGCTCACTGCTGCTCATAAGTTTCATTTCTGCATCCTGACATCATGTGCTCAGTAGCAGCTGCAGACTTCTGCCACAAGGGCGCTCACGCCTCATCAACAGCCTTTCCAACATGGCCGACCTCACAATGATAAAGAATCCTTCTAAACATTCCTGGATCCAGAAGGTGATCCGGATCACCACCAACATTTAATGGGTCGTCCTTGGACTGAGACACACGACTGCTGAAGATTTCAGGTCAGTCTGTCCAGAACTTTTTCCGTAAAGTTGCCAACAGACAGACGGACGGACAAACCAACGCCACCGTAAACATCCCCTCCTTGGCGGAAGTAACTATGCAGCAGTTTACACACACCAGCAGAGGTGTCAAAAGTAGAAGTAAAAGTAGTTTTCAGGAACAAATCCTGCCGTGTTTTTGGATCTGCCAGCACATTTAGAACAGCTGTTTTCACAAACGAGCTCATCGACCTGGGGGAGGAGCTAATTAAACCCAGCTGCTTCACTGATTGGTTGGAGAAACTGCCAGACAGGGTTTCTTCTTTCTACTTCTACCCAATAGGGGATTATCACGCTTACCGGAAGTTCCCGGTATTTTGGCACTTCCTCTTCCGGGCCATGTTAACGACAGCCGTTCCTGCTCTGTTATACTGTTTAAATCGGATAAACTCCAAACATACTTAAGTTTTCATTCTAGACTGAAGTGATACTCGGATCAAAAGCTGGATCAAAGCGACCGATTTGCCGCTGTGAAGGGCCGAACTTTATAATAAACACACGTTTGTTTGTCGCCGGTGGGGCACAACACCGGCATCTTCACAGCATGCTAGCATTAGCCAGCTAGCGTTTACTGATGTGCTTAACATTGTGCGTCTTAAAACACACAAACATCTGAAAATCGGGTCTGTACCCCCCCGTTTCCAGTGGAACAACTGGGGACTGCCAAGAAAGGAGACGCTTTCAGATGCTTGTGTGTTTTTAGCCGCACAAAGTTAGGCACGTTATCGAGCTGGCTAATGCTAACCTGCTAACACGACTGCGCAGACTGCCGGCCACAAACAAACGTGTGTCATTTTATTATTAAGTTCGGTCCTTCACCGCGGCGAATCGGTCGTTTTGATCCACTTCTTCCTCAGCATCACTTCAGTCTGGAATGAAAACTTGTCATTGGCGTTTATCCGATTTACAAAGTTTAACAGAGTAGCAGCTGGCGGACTGTTAGCAGGTTAGCATTAGCCAGCTCGATGACGTGCCTAACTTTGTGCGGCTGAAAACACACAATCATCTGAAAGCGTCTCCTTTCTTGGCAGTCCCCAGTTGTTCCACTGGAAACCGGGGGGGTACAGACCTGATTTTCAGATGTTTGTGTGTTTTAAGACGCACAAAGTTAAGCACGTCGGTAAACGCTAGCTGGCTAATGCTAGCATGCCGGTGTTGTGCCCCACCGGCTGCAAACAAACATGCTACGTTGTTTTATTATAAAGTTCGGCCCTTCACTCTGAGAATCGCTTGATCCACTTCTTCCTTAGTATCACTTCAGTCTGGAATCCGTGAAAATTTCAGTAGGGTTGGCGTTATTCACGTTATTTACGAAGTAAAGCAGGGAAATTGAACTGAACCGGGAAGTGGGTCATGTTTACCTGTTTAAACCGGAAGTTCGGAACACGGAAGCGTGATAATCCCCTATGTTTGACACCTCTGCACACCAGTCTGGTAAATTATTATACTTATTCATTATTGATTCATTATTGTGTTCTAAAACTTCTGTACAGTCTATTTAACTTAATTTATTTTAATCTATCCTTTTTTATTTTTGTAAGTTTTTCTGTCTATTCATGTACCTTTAACCAGACTGGTCCACTGTACGTGTGCTGTTGCAGAATTGCAAATTTCCCCCATTGTGCATCTTGTCTTGTCTTGTCTTGTCTTGTCTTGTCTTGTCTTGTCTTGTCTTGTCTTGTCTTGTCTTGTCTTCTCTTCTCTTATCTTATCTTATCTTATCTTATCTTCTCTTATCTTGTCTTATCTTATCTTCTCTTATCTTATCTTATCTTATCTTCTCTTATCTTATCTTGTCTTCTCTTATCTTATCTTATCTTATCTTATCTTATCTTATCTTATCTTATCCCCCAAAACCACAGAAAAGTGAAATTTGATGTTACGGCACCTTTAATGTGACAAGCAGACGGTCTGAAGTGGCGTCTGTTTTCGGAGTTGAATCTAGAGCCGCTTCCATCTTTTACCTGATGTGAAAATATAAGGTTGGACGATATTGGATTTTTTGGCCGATATCTGATATGCCAATATTTTACAACTCATTTGGCCGATACTGATATTAAAGTTGAAATGATGTAACATTCATTCCTTGTTTAAAAAAAAAAAAAAAGAGAAAAGTACTTCTGCTGCATGTGTTCCAGATCCCGGTCGTTGCCGGAGACGTCATCGTGTTGTGCAGTGGGCGTGGCCTAATGTTGTTCCCATGACCTACGGATTTTAAAAAAAACACAACAAACAAACAAACAAAAAACAGCATTCCACAAGTTCGTCACCAAACAGCACCTGCTTTTATTGGTTAATTATTGGGACCAATATCGGATCGATATCAGCCAATACTGATATCGGGCCGATAATATTGTGCATTTGTAAAAATAATATGACAGCTGCTTTCAGGGTAGAAAAGGACAGAAATCCTCCCAGTTTCTGCTCAGTTCCTGATGGTTGAACTGGTTCAAACTGGTTCAAACTGGTTCAAACCGGTTTGAACCGGTTCGTGCTTCATCGTGGATCTCAGACGTTTCCGTTCAGATAGAAGCTCTTCTTCGGTTTTTCTGTTGAGTATTTCATCTCTTCCTTCGTCCTCTTATGCAACCTGACATCCTCTGTGTGTGTTTTATTGTTTTTATCACAGGCTCGTGCATGTGCACGTGCACGTGCTTGCTGTGGTCTCAGACCTCCTTAACGTGCACAAATCCATCTCCCACCAGTCCGAGCACAAAGGCCCGCTTTCCACTTGATGAGATCCGTGGACTCGCTCTTTTCACTCTTCGCCTTTGTGTCCACATCCTCTTCGTCTCCGTGGATGGGGGGGTCGGGGCCCGGGGGCCACACTCCGCTCTCCTTCCACATGCATCCTCTTCCTCTTTGAAGGAGATTGACGGCTTCTTTTCTTTTCAGCACAAACCCCGGCCGTGCTCGTTAACCGCATTCATCCTGTGGTCGTGCTCTGCGGCCCGCTGGAGCCGTGAAATCCGGATCTACGGTGGCGGGGGGGGCAGAGCGCTGAGGAGCCGTTAGCTCGTTAGCTTCTGTGGCTCCAGCGTACACTACACGTCTGATTTGGTGTTTCAGCTGCAGGTGCATGATCGTTGCCCCCGATCGTCTCCGTGTGCAACAACGTGCTGATATTTGATTTCGGGCCTTTTTGCGTCCCTGATGAATTTTAAGAAAAAATATAAATGTATATAAATGTTTTCACAAGCAGTGGTGACTGTACAACATTTCTTACGTCTGTCTAAAATTTCACAGTCGTTGAAGCATTTTTTCAACATTTTTAAGCATTTTTATGGAGCTATTTTACTGTTTCCCCCCGTCCCCAGAACAGGTTTTAGATGTGCAGTGCTTTATCGTTATCGTATTATAAAACTGTGCATTTTTTTGTATAAATTCCTTCAAATACTAAAAATAAATAAATAAAATATAGAATAATATTTTAAAAAAAAGAAAAATATATAAATATATCTACAAACATATAAAATATAT
>JALJCO010009905.1:0-119769 GCA_023101725.1 Atherinomorus stipes
CGTGCACTTAAGTCACATTCCAAGTCCAGCAATAAAAAGATTTAAAAAACAAAAAACATAATAAAATCCACTCAAGTCATCAGCAAGGATAAACATGAAACTTCAATGTCACAGAATGGACAAAGATAGTTACACACAAAGCTAAATTCATTCTAAATTAGTCCCCTCAAGTATTGGCCTCAATTTTATCTGCTGCCTCATGCCAGAACTGAATATTTTGCTGTTTTGCATTTTGATTCTGGGCTGTAGATAATTCCAGATAGATAATATCAAGAAAAGTCAAATACCAGTGGGAGATGTTAAGCTTAAAGGCCAACTTCCATTTGAAATATATGTAGTCCTTGTAGTGTATCAGGTCCACACTGAACATTGTCAATGCAAAAATATACAAATGCTAGACAAATGCTCCCAACTCTACCGATAAAACATGGATCACAGCAGGAGGAGGCCACTCTGAATACGACATTCATCACAGCTTTAATGTTGAAGGCCACAGATATATGTGGAGACATGAACATGTGGAAAATAACACTGAAAACATTTCTTTTGTAATCAATTCTCAATGAGTTTTCATTTTTAAATCATTTAAATCATACAAGATGCTTGGTGTATGGGATAAATCTTGTGCCACTACAGAGCGAAAACAAATTCTTTATATTTGAATTTGAATCATTCAATTTGAACGTGAATGTGCCAGTTTGAATAATTGCTTTAAAAATTTAATCTGAATGACCTTATTTGATATCTAATCTTTGTTTTTTAATGTGTATTGCAATAAAAATTGAAGCTGTTTTTTGTATTTGAATAATTTGTTTCCCTAATTCATGTCATAATTGAAATTCAGGTCTCAAATTCAAATTTAGTTGTTAAATTCAAATTCATTTTTCAATCAAACTTTTGTGCCACACATCCGGGACCTGGCGACAGGCAGATGTGGTTGATCACAGATCAACACAGATGTAGTTAACCTCAGTCTTACCCATAGGACAGTCAATGGTTTTACCAAGGGCTACCAACGGGGACGACTTTAGAAAGTCCTTAAATTTGACAATTGTGCTCTTAAAATTCATACTGTATGATAGGCCTTGAATTACAGTATGTTAAATTGCAACGGATTTCCGTCACTTGTATGGCTCAGAATAAATGCCATGAATACAGAAGT
Organism: Atherinomorus stipes; assembly: GCA_023101725.1. Lineage (NCBI taxonomy): Eukaryota > Metazoa > Chordata > Actinopteri > Atheriniformes > Atherinidae > Atherinomorus > Atherinomorus stipes. The sequence goes on from JALJCO010009905.1 coordinate 1,163, forward strand.
TTTCAGTCAATCCCTGATTGCATTAAAGTGTGTTGGAGAAATGTCTGACAAACAAAGAGTGATGGTAGTTAACAAATTTCCTCCTGTACCAACCTGATCATAATAACAACATTAGGAACCAACTTGTTGACTTTGCAGATAGAAATGATCGGGGAGCATTTAACCCAACACACGTACACGAAGCCTTTATTTATGCATGAAAGAAAGAACCTTACAGTGGGAATTTTGTGGATTTGGGACGTTTTGTTTTTTTACAGTATGCTCTTCATGTGTGGTTGTTCAGTTAATCTTTTTTGACATTATCTTTTGTAATTGTAGAGGGATCAGTGTTTTACCCAGTGTGGCCGTGAAATGGGCATTAAATTTTGTTCGAAGTGGCCTTAAAAAGTTTTAAAAAGTCTTTAATCTATTATGTATTTAACTTGTAAAAATGTGTAGGAACCCTGCTTTCTCCTCCTGTAAGTTTGCATTTTGGTTCTCAATCCACTGGCTGTTTTGCTCTATCATGGCCATCAAAAAGCCATTTTTTGCCATCAACCCTGGAAAATAAACTCATTTCAAGCCAGAAATGTTACAGGACCTTTTGGGGGAAAAGAAAGAAAGAAAGAAAGAAAGAAAACAAGAAAACTATGATTTTTAATTGATATCTACATTTAATAATTTCTTGTCATTTTTGAAGAGCCACAATTTTATTTCTATTTTTAGGTTTATGAAAGTTTTATTTTCCTGATTGGAAAGTCTGTCCCAAAACCTTCACTGCTGCTTCCAGATATTCCCACAACCATGTTAAACTTCGTCATGGATCCACAGCATTCTTAACACTGATCAATGATCTCAGACGACTCCTGACGAGTAAAAGTAATTTGTTTGAGGAGGGATAATGACTGCTGTGTGGTGCTGAAGCAACTGCACCAGCTGAAAAGTTCAACACAGATCCATTGATAACAATACCTCCGAGACACAAATGAAAATCGTGTCGTATTGATTGGGTCTCCAACATGCTGCCATCCCAATGGATTCCTTTACAATTGCTGATTGTTAATCAATGACTTTTCTCCCCTGATCTCTCAGAGCCTGCGTTCCCCCTCTCCAGCCACCAACGCTTCATTATCAGCAGGGATGTTTACTGCTGGGTGGAGGCAGTATTAGAAAGGTCTGTGTGAAGGATAACAACCACTAAAAACACTAAAAGGGATTTGCAGTGAAGGAGCAGTTTCATCCAGCTCTTATTCTTAAATGAAACATCGTCTCTAAAACCAGTAATGCAAAACTGAGTCATCAAATTTTACAAATTTGAAGCAAAGCTTATTTGTAGAAAGAAACGAAACCTGATTTGTGAGGTAATCCACAAATAACAATCCAGCATACCTGCAATCTATTTACACGTTCAGAACCTGTGTTGCTATTTGGATGGAGGATTACATTTGTCTCTGGGTGTATTCCCATTCGACCGGGCCAATATTTTAGGCCGATATTTGCGTTTTTGGCTGGTATCGGCATCGGCTGATACGTCGGGTACGTTGGCTCCAGACAGGTACCACCAGAAGACCATGATCAACTGCATCGAATGCTTTGGCCAGATCTATAAAGACCCCAATAGTGAATTAATTATAAACCATAGCCCTTAAAAACCGATCAATTAGTTGAACCAGAGCAATCGCAGTAGACTGTTTTTCTCTAAATCCATGTTGGTGGGAACAGAGACGATTGTGTTCATTTAAATATTCAGTCTATTATACACAATTTTGTCAAGTACTTTGGCCAGGTAAGGCAGGGTGGATATTGGTCTACAGTTAGAGACTTTGGACATTTCATCAGATTATGTACCAGGATGACTCTAGCCCATTTAAATTGGTCAGGACGATGACCTGTAGCAAGTACAATTCAATATGAGAAGAAGAGGTTTTGTAACAGCTGGCAAGCATTTCTTGAGAAAACTATTCTTCAGCACGACTCCTTTAGTTTTGAGTTTGGTCACAGTATCCTCAAGCATAGCCCTCTCTATCATCCTGAACGTGAAGTGTTTGGGAGGATCCTGTATTTCAGGAAATATCATTGAACTCTGAGGTATATTAGCAGCTAGTGAGGGTCCAATATCAACAAAAATGTCATAAAATCCATCAGCACTTTCTACAGTGTCAGACAGTTACTGACTTACTTTCCAGTCCCCCTTGGAATTAATCACAAAATGCCTGATGTGAAGGAGTCTTTTTCACAATCTCATTGATAATTGACCAAGTTGACTTCATGTTGCTACCAGACTCATTATATTTAGTTTCGTAATATTGTCTCTTAGCATTTCAGGGGAGATGATGAAGTTTATTCCTATACGAGGAGCAAAACTTTAGCGCTTTCGTGAGCCAAGAAGTAGGTTTCTGGGTTTGTTCTGGGAGGGAAAAGAAATATCAAATAGTTCCGAAAATAATTAATAAAATAACTCATATTCCTTCTGAACATCATTTTCCATCTCCACTGAATGCAATAAATTTTCATAAAGGGAGATAATGAACTTTGCTGTATTAGCCTGACCTTGACTGCACACGCACAATCCTGCTGCAGCTGACTTCCTAGTAGGATGCAATTAGGATTGTGCTAGTTAAACGGCCAAAATAGGACCCATAATCCATTTAGTGCATCTGACTTTGATGAAGATGCAACATGGGCGTTTCTGCCAGAATGTGCAAAATGTTGGGAGGAGACTGTAAGTAAATCGACTTTGTGCACGCAGTATGATTATCAAATGTGAAATGGATTGCGGTGGGACCTGCACCGATAACACATCTGAAAAGCAGGTATTGACCGGCAGCTTGACACACAAATGGCTGCAGCTTCTGGATGGGAGGCAACAGCCCAATGCTGCAAGACTGCAGACATGCAGCACTGGGTCAAAATCATTTCTCATGAGTGGTGAGGGCAACACATTCAGTTTTCATTATTTGACTAAAGGTAGAGTCCGGAGTTCCTCCCCGTTTCTGTTTGTAAACAGAGCCCCTCCCCTCCGGCTAACGGCTGCGTCACTCTTCAGCCTATTCAGCTTCAAGCCACTCCTTCAGAGCTCGGAAGGGGGGTGAAAGCCAAACCAATATTAACCCTGGTTTTCCAACGTGCTCTTACTGCAGAGTGCCTCCTTTACTTCATTGCGTCCGCCGTTTTTGTTTTGTTTTTTTGTTTTTTTTTTTGGCGTCTGCTCCAATTGTGCGCTTATCCCTGCACAGCGTCATGCCCTTAGCTCTGCAACTGGCTGGCGATATATACAGAAATCGCCCTGAAATGCCCAGAACACACCAAAACATAGAGAAAAAATGAATTACAGAAAGGGGGAGAGGGAGTTGCAAACAAAGTCACCACCACATGAGAGTAGAGGCCCAAAGGCACGGACTAAGATAATTTCACTTGCATTTATTTGTCTAGCATTTATTTTTTATTTTCAGAGGGGAAACTCCGGACTCTACCTTTAAATAATCAAAACAGCAAATATCACTATCGGGGTTCCCACACATCCTGGAAAACCTGGAAATGATTGAACATTTTTTCCACACATGGAAAACACATGGAAAATGGGAAAAAGAGTAAAATGTGCTGGAAAAGTTTGAGTTGTCCTGGGAAATAATTTTTCCTCTTTTCGCTTCGTTGCAGCTCTGTCACCGTTTCGTCACAGCTGCGTTGCTGTTGTGTTGCCGCTTTGTCACAGTTTCGTCACAGCTTCGTCGCTGTTTCATTGCTGTTTCGTCGTAGCTTCGTTGCCATTTTGTTGCAGCTTCATCGCAGTTTCGTTTCAGCTTCGTTTCTGTTTAGTCGCAGCTTCGTCACGTTTCGTCGCCGTATCATTGCGATGTTGTCACTGCTTTGTCTCCACTTCGTCTCTGCTTCATCTCCGCTTCGTTGCTGCAGCTGGAAAATGTCCTGGAAAACAACTGGGAAACCTGACTATTTAACACTGGTTTATTCTAGACAAACGAATCAGAACATTTGCAGTCACTGTAGCTTAATGGTACTTAAAGCTGACATTGACTATGTCTTCTCAGTGCGCTCTCACTCTCTAGACCTGGCTGCTGGAGCTGCTGGCATTGTGTCACAGAGCGTGCACCTCATGTGCAATAGATGTCAGACCATCTCCAAGGCTGCAGACAGATTCATTTGGACTCAGTGGCGCAAAAAGTGGGTATGCAGCATATGCGGCGCATAGGGGCGCTGCGCTGAGGGGGGCGCCAAAGCGATGAGGGAAAAAATTATTTCAAGTATAGCCTACATTCTTCTTTGGGTAATAAGTGATATTATGATTGTTATTATTCACCAATAACAGAGGCACGTCACTTATCAGCCCCCCCCCCCCCCCCCTCACCTCTGCCGCCTCCCGCGAGGTGCTCCAGTCCAGCACGTTACTTGTTGCCCCCCCCTCCTCCTCCTCTGCCAGGTGCTCCAGTGGGCACTCCTGCGAGGCTAGCTAGTAAATGTTGAGAGTTCACATGTGGCGCTAAAGATGGAGAGAAAACTTTCGGGGGCTCAGAATAGAAAGAGAAAGAGGGCGAAGGAGAAAGATGTTGCCGCAATGAAAACCAGCTTCTCCAAGTGGCTCAAAGACGGCAGGTAAATTAAGTAGTTTGTGCTTCTTGCAGCCTACATAGGTTAGCATAAACTAATAGAAGTAAAACGGCAGGTTACTGTTGTCTTCTTGCAACTGTGTGCTGATGAGTGGGCTATTTACAATATAACATACCCCCCCCCCCCCCAAAAAAAAAGCATAAACAAAGTTGTTTGTGGTTATTTTTTATTATTATTATTATTTCTAGAAAGTATCAAATAACTAGATGATGAATCATAAAATAGGTAAATGTGGACTTGGGAGTGAGATGAATTAAGGAGCTGTCATTAGTTTGTAGTAGTTTATTTTTGATAAAGAAATGGCATAATTTTAATAATTATTTATTCACATTCTTTATTTAGATAGGAATGTGGAATTATATTTTACTCTTATTTTGAACCATTGATAGTAGTTAAAGATATTATTTTAGCAAATAAGCATGTTGAATAACCTTGAGGTTATAGAGAAATATTATTTTGTTTTGTAACTGAATTTTCTAATGACAAGAGGAGGTTTTAAATATATTTTTTAAAAATTAAAAGGCAACGTTGAGTAAACTTTGAATATATTTATGTATGTGATGAGAGTGTTCTTTTTTTATGAATAAAATTGTCCCCCTACTTCTGGTATAGCCTAACACTGAGGTGGTTGTGATGTATTAGATAATTAATTACTGTAGATGTGTGTCAATAACTTACATCCTGTAGAATTAAAATAAAATTTCATATATTTTTATGTGATTTAACTAGAGTTTTGAAACTGTAAAGTTAGTTTATTGGTATGTGGTAAACCTGTGTATATATATATATATATATATATATGTATATATATATATATATATATATATATATATATATATATGGGCCATATATATATTAAGGCTGTCAAAAAATTAATCCTGATTAATTACATTACTTTTATCACTTCTAGAACACATTTAGGATCAAAGGTGTCTCACCAGGAATTCTGCATTTATCTTTAGTAGACTAGACTACTGAAACTCTGTCCTTGCATGTCTCCCTACAGTCCTTCAGATGGCGGCAGTTTAGTCCAGAATGTTGCTGATACGGTCCTCACAGGCTGACTTCACAACTGTCTTAATGTGAAGCTGAAAGACTGCTCCATTTAACAAAGTTCCTGTCATTTAGGTGTGAGGATGGAGAAGGAGAGAAAGAAGGGGAGAAGAGTGATAAGAAAACAGGGGAAGGCAGCAGGTTGGTCTAATTTACTATTTTGTTGCTAAATAAATGCTGAATTGTAAACAGTTATTTAGTTTAAATTGTTGTTCACTGGGGGGGGGGGGGGGGGGGGCGCACAATGACGTGTCTGCATACCCCTCAGCCGGTATGTAGTTGCGCCCCTGTTTGGACTCTCAGTCCTCATTCAGATACAGTGTGTTTGCACCTATTATCATTTGCACAAACAATCTTAGTAGATCACCTGCAAACGACAGACACAGTGCATGCAATGTATTTTCCCGTCGTACGCTCTCCTAGGGGGGGGGGGGCAGGCCTAAGCAGGGAGCGCTCTCCCCGCGCCCAGCCACCGGGGGACCGGGGCCCCAGGCAGCGGGGCGGCCCTCAGCGGCCGGGCCTCGGGGGGCGGGGGAAGACCCCAGGAAGGGCAGGGGCCCTAAGGCCCGAGCCACCCCGGCTCTCTGGGGGCGGCCCTCTGAGTCCTCCCGGAGACGGCTCCCCCCTCCTGGGAAGCCCGGCCCCCGCGGGGCAGGCGCGCCCGGACCGCCGGAGCCCACAGCAGGCAAGGGAGGGGGAACGAGATGGCGGTAGAGGCCGCCCCCCGCGGCGGCGGCGCGGCCCCCCCCCCCGGAGGCCCCCCCGGGCCCCCGGGCCCACCCCGGCGCGCCCGACACCACATGTATTTTCACCGCACGGAAATTAGTGCTCTTTTTTTGAGACCTTAGTAAATAATGCCTTGGTGTATTTGTTATCAGACTTATTATAAGTGATCAAGTCACAGCCGACTTCCATCTGTATCATCTGCAGCCCTAGCAAACACCTGTCTTCCTTATGAAACCAAAGGGCAATATCCATCAAGGCCAGAAAGAGAGCACATTTGAAACAAACCCCAATCCGCCCACAAGCAGTGTAGGATCCATTGACAGCACCTGCAGGGTTTTGTGTACAGTCAGAGCTGTGTGGGAGTCTGCAGACAGTGTTGACATCTTTTCACTCCCCTGTTAGTTATTTCATCTGTCGGCGTATTCGCCACATTCGTTAGCGTTCTGTGTTCTTGGTCAAAGGAACTGCAGGATTTGTCTTAAAAAACTTTAAGGAAGGTCTTGATTAGGTTTTGGAAAGTATTTGAGATGACTTAAACGTAGAGACGGTGCAGAACTTGATTATTGTGTTCTTTGTTTTTTGCTAAAGTGGATGGAACTGAGTCTGACAGGTTCTGATGAATGATACATGAGCATTCCCATTCCCACTGTATTTTCCATTGGACACAGTACATTCTTACATCAAAGCGGACTTTCTCACAATCTCAAGGTCTTTCAAAGATTTTCTTTGGGTATTTGCTGATCTTCCTCATATTTTCAGTCCTCTCCTTGTAGCTGAGCATTTATGTTATTCACTTTAAGACAGAAAACATTGACCTATTCATTTTCAAGAATGAAAAAGACTCTAAACTCAAAGGGATGAACCGTTTTTTCTCTACACATGACAGTCAGCTTGGCAAAGAACCAGTTTTAAATTGGATCTTTAGGCTCTTCGTTACCAGCAGTCTGTCACAAAGTTGCGTCATCTGGTCCCATTTCTTTAGTTTCATGTGTGAGAAGCAGCAAAGACCAGACAGTCTGACAGGACACAGGATCCTAGCAACCTGGCATGACTCAGCACGGAGCAGCAACCGGACACGAGGAGGACAGAAGAAGAGTCAGGACTAAGAGACTATCTACAGCAAAGACCTGAACCAGGACCTGAGAGATGCATATGGACCTTCAGCTGATCCATCTACTGATGACTGAAGCCTCATCAGAAACGGTATCCATGGAAACGTGGCTGTCAGTAGAAAAGGCTGATGACACATGACCCAACGAATTGGACTTAAGGTCAGTGGAATTCCAATTTTGCCTTTTCACAATCATACCTAAACACTGTGGTCGATGGAAGAACAATCTCCCAGAATCTGGACGTGTACAGGTCTGGTGGAGTTATGGATCCTCCCCAGAAGCAGACCTCTGCAGGTCTGATGGAGGGATGGATCGTCCCCAGAACCTGGACTTCTACTGGTATGAATATTTTGAGTGATGGATTCTCCCGGTACTTTTACCCCTTTATTTGTTTCTGATTCATTTTCGGTTTAATCCTCCTTAGAACCCAGATATATTTCAAGTTGATGTATGGTGGTCCTATTCAGATTCACACTCTCTATAAAATCTAATGAATAATCGTGTATATTCCCAGAATCTTGATTTCAATATCAGTCAAAATAATGGAGGATGGATCCTCCATAATCTTCCCCAGAACCCAGCCCTCTCAGGCTGATGGAGGGCGCCGGGGGGGGGATCCTCCCCAGAAGCTAGACCTCTAAAGGTCTGATGGAGGTATGTCTCATGACCCAAGAACTGGACTGAAGGTCAGTGGAAACGGGTCTGATTCCCAGAATCTGGACCTAAATGGGTCTGATGGAGGGACAGATCCTCCCGAGAACCTGGACCTCTACAGGTCTGATGGAGGGATGGATCCTCCCCAGAACCTGGACCTCTGCAGGTCTGATGGAGGGATGGATCCTCCCCGGAACCTGGACCTCTGCAGGTCTGATGGAGGGATGGATCCTCCCCAGAACCTGGACCTCTACAGGTCTGATGGAGGGATGGATCCTCCCCAGAACCTGGACCTCTACAGGTCTGATGGAGGGATGGATCCTCCCCAGAACCTGGACCTCTACAGGTCCCCTCACAACATACATCAAAGACTCTCTTTACTCATATAAATCACTGTTAACCACTCTGTATGTGAGAGGTTAAACACATGTACAGTATATACATAAGCTCATAACACTCAAACTGATATGCAAGCATGTGAAAATATAAATGATTTCTTGCCATTGTCATCATGGTTACTGAGGTCAAACCACACCTGGATTTATCAGTTTGTCCAATAATAAAAGGCCGGAAACATAACAGCTGGCTTACTGTAAGTTTAGGAAGTAGTGGAGATGTGCATAGAACCCATTAAGTTGGGACTGTTAACTTGACCATAGCACATAAAATAGATTTGGGTTTGATTTGTGACACAGATATTTGTGTCAAAAGTAATAAAAGAAAATTATAGATTAAGATTTTACCGATCTGTTAGGCATGGGTAAAAATATTGATTAATTACGTCATATGGAGGGAGGATGTATTACAAAATGAAGACCATTTTTCAATTTCAGATGTTTTATTGCTCAAAGATGTGAGCTTGCATACCTTATACTGTATGTTCACAAGGGCTTTGTGCAAGTTTAAATGCTAAATATTCTTTTCTTGCTTCCACATGCTCTTACAATTCCCTGATGCGTTGAATTAGCCTTCACCTAACGATACCTCTTATTGGTTCCATAAACGTTGGACGCATTTTCGCGATGACGTCACATGCGCGTCTCCAACATGGCGTCGCAGCAAACGTGCTCCAAAGTTTGATTGTATTTCATGGAAAAATACGACATAAGCACGAGTTACACGTATGGAATGTTGATCACATCAGAGGGAGGAAATACCTCCAACATTTGGCCACACAGAAGTTAGTTTGTCTGAATGTAAAGCCTTTAGTACATTTCTAAGCAACTATGTTGGCGCTCGGTGGGGAGCCTCAGCACGCCTTCCGTCTGAAACGTCCCAGGTAACGTAAAACTCCCGTTGACTGTAATAATGTTAGAGATTATTCATGAAGTATTGTGCTGTTATTTAAATGATAACTTTAAAAAAAAAAAAAAACCTGGACCTTATTTCTAGGAGTTAATATGTGCATTTACTCACGGGTAACATTTCTGCATCACTTTGAGTCCTTCGGAAGATATTACGCTGAGTCGCCCTTGGTGTTCCTCCAGTAAAATGGAAGATATGGGGCAGCCTCTCTATAATTATCTGCAGTAAAACTCCTTCATTTCACCAATACTTTACGTAGAATGAACCAACGAATGAGTACTATTGTCCCGTGAGTTCAGATTTAGCTTTCCGTTAGTTATCAGGAGGTTTTACACACTTTTCGGGGTTGCTCATTCATGATGCACACTTCCGTAGGACAGGAGAGAAGAGCAGCGCTCTAACCAGACAACAAAAACACAATTTCGGAAACTCTGAACTCACAGGACAATATTACTCATTCATTTGTTCATTCCACTTTAGTCTTTAGTTTAATTTGAACATGTTGAAAAGGAAAGCAGCAGCATCTTCTGTGTCAGTCTGAGTGTGTACTGCTGTGTACTGCTGTGTACTGCTCAGTGTGCTGCTCTGTAAATTACAACAAAATATCTGACAAATAAAACAAAACACACACACATACATACATATTTACACACACATGATAATAATTTCAATTCAACATGTTCAAAAGGGGTAAAAAAAAAAAAAAAGTCCAACTTATTTAATCCCTTTTAGTCCTAAAAGATCTTGTATCCTTCATCAAAAGATAAAAAAAAAATTCTGCACAAAAACTGTTAACTGTACAAAAGTTGATCACAGTTATTTTTTAGCTTTAAGTTGACGTTAAAGGCAAAATGTTGATGCATATTTTAAATGAAAGAGTAACTGCAACCAAAGCCATTTATACTATATTTCATCATTCAATGAGAATCCATAAGAGAACCGAAAAGGAACCAAATCGAAAAGTGATATCGATAATGAAACCAAATCGCTAAATTCTTAACAATTCCCATCCCTATCTACAAACTAGCCTGTTGTTGCCATTAGCACACAGTTTGTCAATTTATTTCGGCATCAAACTGTAAATAGCTTGCAGATTTATAATTTTATTACCTCAGCAAACATTGTGTCTCTAACTCTGGGCTCAGACTGAGTGTAATGTGGGTTAAATTAAAGACTAATGTAGTTGAAGGAGCTCATGCTTGTGCACGTCATTGGCATCACTTTCACTTGTCAGAAGGGGCACGCTTCTGGGAAAAAGCTGAAACTTGTGTTAAAAAAAAAAAGAGGACAACAGAAACTCTCACTATTTGTGTATTTGTACATCTTAATGAATCAATATCAAATCAAAACTGAATCAAAGCCCAACCCAAAGAATCAAAATTGCATTGAACCGTGAAGTTCTTCATACCCAGCCCTGCTAGCTGCTTTTTCCTATTTCTAGTTGATGTATAAAAAAAATAACTGATGGCTCTTGAATTTAGTTAAAAAATATTTTAGCTGTGTGCTGTAGAGACATTCCACAGTGTGACCTCTGCTACCAGACAACAGGAGAAAGCCTTGCATCTGAAATGCAACCACATACTGTAAGCAGAGGGTGGGTGGTCACAGAGCGAGTGTGTGTTGTGTAAGACAGCGTATGCCAAACAATCTGTCGTTGTGCAAGCTCCTGTGTTTGTGTGTGTGTGTGCAAAGTGATTCATGCCTGCTGCAGACAGAACTGTTGGCATCCAGGGTTGCGTATCGTCACTGGTGCGTCTCCCAGCCTCACAACTGCTGCCTGATGGCAGCTGGTCTCACCCACCACCACAACCATGTGCTTTCATTCACATATTCATCAACATGTTTAACACCTCTGACTTCGTCCACGTCTCAGACTTCACACTTCTATTTCGTAAGAGAAAGCTCTTGTTTTAAGAGTGTTTTCTCGCTTTACCTCCTCAGCAGTCACTGACAGGATTACACAAGTGTCATCTCTTTGATTTAGTCTAATATGACAAGTTGTGTAATTATGGTTTTTTTCATGAAACATGGCTGCTTGGAGGATGTGTTGTTACTTCCCTGACAGTTTCAAGGTTTCAGAAAGAAACAACTGGGTAGATTTGTTGATAGAAATTCAATGAAAATGTCAGAATTACGGTTTCATTAACAGGGGACACAAACGAAGCACTGGATCAAGCTGCCCCGTTGGACTGAGAACTGGTGACTGTGGAGTCCAGTGAACTTATGGTCATGTTCCAGAAAGCGGGTGGAGATGATATGATCTTTGTGACATGGTGCACACGGTTATTTTGATTGATATTGAAATCACAATTAATATACACAATTATTTATTGATTTTTAAAAAAAAAGGTTTTATTGAACCACCAAAATCAACCTCAAATATAGATTTAAAAGAAACAACAAAACAACCAGAAATAAATCAGAAAAAGTAAAGGCGTAAAATAATAACATCTAATTAAAGGAATAGTACACCCACAGAATGACGTCCTTCATTTTCTACTCACCCTCATGCTGAGCAAGACTCTGGAGCACTTTTTTAAAGGAGTGGATGACGTAGCAGTAAAAAATAGTTCATGTTGTTGCATTACTGCATTTGTCAAATCTCCAAGAAAAAAAAAAACACTTTTTACAGCAGGGGATTGTTTTGGCAGCTAGACCTCCCTCCTCAGTAAAAGAGTTGGGTACACTAATGATATGCAGCTTTACCCGGAGACCAAGTTGACTTCATTTTGATTGGCTACACCTTATTTGGCTATGACCTTATTTAGAGAAAGTAGGTGAAGCTGCGGTCGGAGTTTGCTAAAGGCTATCTGTGCATTTCAGACAGTGAGCTACGTTTATCAGACAAGACAGCATTTGGAAAATAAATAAACTTACAGGTAATGACAAGGTTGTGGCCCCCTCCCTCAGTGTTGCTGCACAAGTTTGCTTTTAAACCCATTTGTTTGAAAACCCAGACCTGACTGCACAGAAGTTACTCAGCTCCACTCACGCAGTTGAATCAGCGAGGGGGGGTGGGGGGGGGGGTTGCTTGATATTGTGCTCTGATTAAAGCAAATGAATTACGTAGAATGATAAGCTGCTGTCTGATTCAAAGCTGACTGACTATGAACAGGAACTTTGATTCTCACTCTGACGTTCACATGACCTCATCAGTGCACAACAGATCATATTATACCCCCCAAAATCCCAGAAAAGTGAAATTTGCTGTCATTGCACCTTTAATATCTCAAATGCAGCTGGAGATCTGACCGGTTTTCGTTTTCCACCAACTTTTATATAATGGAGTTCACCGGCGACTGAACCAAAAAGGTCCATAAAAGTCCACAAAAACTTGTCAGTATTCCTCCATACTGCTCGTCCAATGTAATCCAAGTGTCCTGAGTGGGTAGCGTCCAGAATTTACTGGAAACCACATCATTTAGTAGATTTTTATAGTCTAAACAGTAGAACATGTAGCTGCCGCAAAGCGCACCCCTGCGAGTTCACGACACTATCGAAGCCGCAGCAGACAAGATCGCACGTTCTTTTTTTCTTTCTTCCTTGTTTTAAATCAATATCCAACCCCTCTTGTTTTTGTCTGCAGCTCGGTCGCTCTTAGCACAGTATAAACAGTGAATTTGTTCTTCTACGCTTGCATTATCAGCAGAGCAGGCACTGAACGCTGCGGCTTCGGTAGTGTCGTGAAGGCGCACGAACGCGCAAATAGAAACTTCAATGTTCTACTGTTTAGACTATAAAAACATAAATGATGTGGTTTCCAGTAAATTATGGATGCTGCCCACTCAGGACACTTGGATTACATTGGACGAGCAGTATGGAGGAATGTTGTTTATGTGGAATCAAGTTTTTGTGGACTTTTATGGACCTTTTTGGTTCAGAACTCCATCATATGAAAGTTGGAGGAAAACGAAAACCTGTCTGATCTCCGGCTGCATTTGGGATATTAAAAATGTGCTCCAGAGTCTTGCTCAGCATGAGGGTGAGGAGAAGATGAAGGTACATCATTCTGTGGGTGTACTATTCCTTTAATAACGGCAATAAAAAATAAATACCCCGTCTACATGCATTCCTGTTCTATACTCCTTGTAGTTTGCTTCGTATGACTCCACCAGTCTGTTCACTTCAGGATTCTTCTGGCTTCAGTGATGAATGAAAAACAGCATGTAGCATTTTTCATACATGCGGCGTTACACGCAACATTAATCGTTTTTCTTCGACTACAGTGTTTTTATGATCGTGAGAAGGCAAAATTGAAATCACGATCAAAATATGATTAATTGTCCAGCCCTACAGTACTGTGGTGGTTAAACCACCATGTTGGTACTAAGGGGCCCAAAGTGGGCCAAGAAAATCTCTCCCACACCATGACACCAGCAGCAGGCGGAAGCATTGATCCAAGGCAGGATGGATCCATGCTTTCATGATGTTTCCAGCAAATTCTGAGCCTAGCATCTGAATGTGGAGCTGAAATGGAGACTCCTCAGACCAGCAGCATTTATCCAGCTTCTATTGTCCAGCTCTGGTGAGTCTGTGTGAAATGCAGCTTCAGTTTCCTGCTCTTAGCTGACAGGAGTGGCACCCAATGTTGCACCAGTGGACCATTTCAGGATCGACCCCAAAAGTGAGAGCACAGTTGAGAGCATGAAGAAAGTCCGCAGAGGCCAACTGAAATGAAAAATACAGGTTAGTCTCATGCTAGAACAACAGTCTCCTGGATTTGTGTTCATGTGTTTTTGACCTGATTGACATGCCACAGCCAAACCAAGGCTCGAACACCCCCAGACTTCTCCAGCACCGCTGCCCGTTCCAATCAGCAGATTGTAAAGACGTGTTGGATGCTTAGTGTGCATGGATTTTATGCCTCACGAAACACGGACCGCTGGTAGTAGCAGAAGAAGTGGTACATTTAAGGATGCCCTTGCTGTGGGAAAAACCTCAGTGCAAACCATAGTCTGAATTTGACCCGGTTGCAAAATCACAGGGATTATTTTTCAGCGTGACTTCAGCCCTGCCAGCTGTCGTTGGGTCTACTACGATCAATGACTGTAACACAGTAAACACAGCCCACCTTAATTATTTGTCATCTTAAGATAAAGTATCTCTGTTTCACGAGAAAACAAGTCTTGTTATCTTGAGAAATCAGCCAAGTTAACTCACAATCCTTAAAAGTACAATGAAGACAAGAAGTGGACTACAGCTGCTCCCGGCCTCTGTACAAATGTTCCATCTCTAATCTTACTTTCTAAAATCATTATTAATTGATTGGTTGTTCTCATTAAACGTTTTATCACATCGTATTTGACCTCAAGACATCAAAATAACTACAAAGAAGAAATAAGAGAAAAGAAACCCCTCCACATAATATAATGCCTGCCCACATATTTACATATTAACTCATGCTGCTGTGCACTATACATGTTCTACATACACCCTCTCTGACATACACATATCTCTGTAAGCATACATTAGAGCTGGGCGATACTAGGAATTTTGGTATCGATCCGATACCAAATAAATACAGGGCAAGTATCGCCGATATCGATACCGATACCGATACTTTTCATATTTAAGCTTCATAGATCCAAAGGATCCAAAAAGACCTAGGATAGAATTTCGTTAAACTCAGCTCTTGGGGAATCGGGAAATAATAATGGTCTATAGTACCTGTATGTTATCATTCTGTATTTATTTCACACGTACCACAAAAGGGTACTTATATGCAATCAAGTGTGAGCTGTATCATATTTAGTTTATTTGTTTCAATTCCAGAAAATCATTAATCTAGTTTTTTTTACTATTCCACCTCTTATGATATTATATCTTTCAATCCTTGTGTATAATTTTGCACTGTGTGCACTTGCCTGTTGCTTTAAAGTAACTCTATAAATTTCCCTGTTTTGGAATAATTAAAGCTTTATCTAATGTTAGAAAACATTTTTCGATGGAATAAATGTACTAGATTATGTCAATGTCTTAATTATATTTTTTAGTTTTTCCAGTAGCATTTGACTTAAGTAACATGCACTTTGAAAAAGTAATAGGAACTGATGCTGAAGATGACCACTCTCAATTTCATTTTATAATGTCTCTCTGTTCCTGCTCCGTGTTTTCTACTGCATGGGTTTCCATGTGCGTGTAGAGGTTTGTTGTGTTTTTACTGTATTTAACAACCCCGTTGCAATCTATCCAGCTCGCTGTCGTTCCATTTTCTGCAATAAAATAAAGCCAAACAGCGCTTCTCTTCGTCATTTCGATACTCTGGCGTCTTGAGGAGAGGAGAGCGCTGAGTGCGTGGGCCAGGCTGAGCCGACCTATGAAGCTGTTTGGCCGGCGCCGCTGAGTCATGTGATGGTGCAGCAACTAAAGACAAGAGGGGGGAGAGTGCGCTGCTCCCTGCTCTGTGACAGCGCAGCGCTACTCCAGACTTTTAATAATCCGTTTGCGCAGCAGTGAGTGCGTGCGGGAGAGGGGGAAAAAAAAAGCTTGAGTATCGATCTTTTTACACGAGTATCGTTCAATATCAATACCAGCGTTGGTATCGATAATATCGATATTGGTATCGATCCGCCCACCTCTAGCATACATACATACTGTAGTCATGTATACCTATATACATATACCTGCATTCTCATGCAACATGACATTGGTAAGTTCACATGTGTTGACTTTCTTCATATTTTTTTAAAACCATTCCTTTGATTTTTTTTTTATACTGTCTGATATTCGGCTTGATTTCATCTTGAATCTTATTCCATAGTTTAACACCGTACACTGTGATGCACATACTTTTCATGGTTCTTTTAAAATTTTCATATTCAATTTTCCCCCTAAGATCATATCCCCCTTCTCAATGACAAATCATCTGTTGTAAAGTGTTCGGTAGTAAATGGTTACTTACTTGAAACATTAATATTGCTGTTTGTAAATCCACCAAATTGCAAAACTTAAGAGTTCTTAACTTCAAGAAGAGCATGGTCCCAATATCTCATGTTACAAACAATTCTTATTGCCCTTTTTTGTTGAATGTATAATGGGAGCAAAGACGCTTTGTAAGTGTTTCCCCATATTGCCACACCATAATTCAGATATGGCAAAATCACTGAACAGTAAAGAAGATAAAGTGATTTTTTTTTTATCCAAGGCATATTTAGATTTACCTAATACTGATATGCAAATGAGTCTCCAGCGGTATTTGTCTGAGCAATTCACATGCTTTCTCTGTCAATGTTTCAGATTTGAACTAATATTTGTTTTGAATTCAACTGAAAACTCTTTATTCCCAAAGAAAAATTCTAAATAAAAAACTATAATTCATAGCTGAAAAATTATGGGCTATATTAAATCGTACAGTGATCAGCAGATTGTGGTTCTGTTTACAAAAAAAACCAAACAAGGATCGACAGCATTGTGATGTGCCAAGGCCAAACCTCCTTTCATACAACATACGTGTGACTAACATGGCCACATTAGTAACAGAGGGCTTTGTGAACACCATTCAAGCTCTGATGCTCACTATTATTCCCATCCATCGATCTCCTCGGGCTTTTACAGGGTGGTCCGGCCCCAAAGCCTTTCTGCCAATTGTGCTTGTTCAGGTCACTGCCATGCTGGGTGCCAATCTGTCACTGCCACCAGAAACAGCCACACCTACCTTGTCCCTCTTAAAATAAATGCGTTTGGCTGTGTTTGCTGTGCAGAACTATGCTGTTGGCACCTCATGAAGTAGCAGGAAAAACCCGTAGCCCTGGTGGTACGGAGGGAAACGTGGAGGAATAAGAGGAGACGGTGGGGAAAAGAGAAAAAACCCAGCACGATTTATAAGTCCTATTTGCATAATGGGATTAATAGGACCTCTGAGTGTACTCAGCGGTGTCGGGCGAATAGGGATGTGAGGGGGAGGTCATGGCACGGGGAATATAGATCAATGCAGAGTGAGACGAGAATACACCTGCTTGGCAGTCAAGTGACAGAAGAAGCTGGATGTAACATCTCATCGTCCTTATTGAAGGGTTGTAATAACGGGACCTCTGTTGGTTAGGGATGGAGAAGGTTTGGGAGAGGAAGGGGGTGAAAGCATGCAGTGACAGTTGGACCAAATTGTGCATCGTGTTTATTTACTATGAAGCAGTTGTAGGCATGCATGTACTGCATGTGTCCTTGGAGGCCTCTCTCAGATGGCGTACAGTCTGGCAGTCGGTAAACAATGCCGGATTAAGTCTGTTAGCTTTTGCAAACCTCATTTAATCTACACACTGGCTTTTTAACAAAACTGAGATCCACTTTGTGAGAATAACTTTTCATTATTTGTTATTTTATTCAATAGAGAATGCATTCATTAATCACTGATTTGTAAAGATCCACAAAAATATCATTAAAGTGCTGATGACACAACTTTAACTTCAAGTAACTTTGCCAAACAACAACACACCAAGAAAAAAATAAGTAGTTCTGTGCAGTAATAAGTTAATCAGATGTGTATTTACGTAAATATCTTATGTTTAAGAGGCACAGCTAAGAGATAATATCTTTTCACTAGCAAACCTAGCCTCTGTGACGTTGCGGTCAGCTCATTGATTTACACGTATAATCAAAGCCATGGAAAACATGAAAGATGCTCCAGAACAGCTGGATTAGAACTGGTTTGTGTGGTGGATCATCAGCCAGTTCAGAGGAGTGATGATGATGGGAATTATGGGAAATCACATTTTACAGGCTAGAAGTGGACTATAACTGTAGTCAGCTGCCTACAGTCTGTCTCCCAGCCTCATGTCCACTCGGTTCAGCTAAAAGCCTGCAATGCCAACACACCGAGCAGACCCAGAACAGCACAAGCGGACCCACAACTGTTAAGGAGATGCACCAGTTTGACATAGAGTCAGGTGTAACAGAGGAGAGGCACTCGTTCCCTGCGTTAGCTTGCGGCTAACTCACTGCAAATAATTAGCCTTTAAAAATGAGAAGATAACAACTTTCATGGTTCCAATGGAGCTTTAAATAGTTGCCGTTTCTACAGATGAGGATGGAGGGAAGGATGCATCTTTGGAAGCAGCTGGAGGAGATCTGATGACCGGAGAAGGCCTGTTATAACCGAGCAGCAGCTGTCTGTCCATACAGCAGCTGTATGACCGATATGATTAAGCAACGATGGTTGAAAAAGAATATTCTAGAGGACTAAACAGCAGTTCCATGTGTTAGAAATCTAAACAGCTCCAGTAAACAGAAGCTGCAGACAGGAGAGACATGCAGAGGCTCCTACTTCAGACCTGCTGCTTTATCCAAAATTCAAAATAACATTCTGGATCTGTAGGAAATCTAAATAAACTAATGATGTACTTACGAGATTTAAAACATTAACTGGCAATACAACAGAAGGCTGAGTCGTTACTGTTTGTCTGTAAAACTGGAAAAAGAACCTAAAAACTGCTATGAAACCATTGACTTCAATGTCAAATGAGCAGAGAACATTCTCTGGCAGATGTCACGTCTGTTTTTGGCGAATGGCGCCACAGTCTGGTAAGATGCTGAAATGCAGCAATGTTTTCTAATAACTCATTGATCTAGGTGCGCTTGTTTCTGTTACATAGATCATCATGAAGAACGTTTTGGTTGATAAAACATGGAGAAAAATGTCAAAAACATGTCATCAGCACTTCAAAAGTGTCATAACCGAATATTTTACATACACAATCCTTCTTAAATTATCTTCAAATTAATTTTTAATCATAGTTGGGTTGGAGGAAAATTCAATGAGCTCATTTTGACCTCTTTTAACCCCTCACTTTTTTCGTGAGGGTAAGCACGAGAATTAAGCTTCGTTTCCACCTGCAGGTCGGGTCGGGTCGAGTCGGGCCAGGTCAGGTGGGTTTTTTATGTTGATTTCATGTTGCGTCCCAACAGCAAACTGAACCCTTACCCTGGAGGCGGAGTATTAACCGGATAGCGCTGCTACGTGATCACATGCCATCATAGCAGTGCAACACCTTTTAACCAAAGCACCACACCACACGTGACAGAAACAAAGGGTTTAATCTCTGCTTTGTTTTTATCCCGGGTCACACAGGAAGTGATGTATTTTTTCAACCAATCAACGGATTGCAATGTGTGTGTTAAGCTCCACCTCTTTGGTTCAGATCAGTTAGTTCAGTACCCCTACGGAAGGGTACCAATAAAGTAAGACGGGTCGGGTTGGTTCCGTCCCAGTTTTCATCTGTGGTGACGCAAAACAACATGAACCAACCTGACCCAGACCCACTGGTGGAAACGGGGCTTTAGACTTGTCTGTAAGCGCATTCAAGAGACAAGCATCATGAACCAAAACAAATTTCACTCAGGATGGACCAAGCAAAGGAAAATTATGTCCCAACAGTAGACTTGTTGTCAAGACCACCTAAACCGAGATCAAGACACCACCATGACCAGAGAGTATCAAGACCAAGTCAAGACCAACACTCCATGCATTCAAGTCTCCCAGTACCACATGATGAAAAACAGCCCCCATCATGATGTTCCCACCTCCAAACTTCACTGTTGCTATGGTGATTTTGGTACCATTTCTCCTCCAAACATGTTGTGTCTTATGACATCTGAAGAGTTCAGTTCTGGTCTCATCTGACCAGACTATGTTTTCCAGAATGTCATGGGTTTGTCCAGATGTTGTGCTGCAAACTTCAAACCAGCATCAACCTGCTTCTTCTTCAGAAATGGAGTCTTGCGTGGTGTGTGTGCATGAAGGCCATGGCGGTTGAGTGCATTCCTTCTTGTTTTCTCTGAAACAACTGTGCCTGCTGGTTCCAGGTCTTTCTGAAGCTCTCCACGAGTGGTCCTGGGCTGTTGGAGAACCTTTCTGATGATTGTTCTGACTCCTCTGTCTGAAATCTTGTGAGGAGCACCTGGCCGTGGCTGCTTTATGACCATGCCGTGTTCTTTCCACTTCCAGATGATGGCCCCAATGATGCTCACTGGAACTTTCAGAAGTTTAGAAATGCACTTAATACCAATGCCGTCAGTGTGTTTACAATAATTATATTACACATAACTTGATTTATGGACATAAATATTAGGGTTTCTTTGTTTGTGTGCATTATTTGGGTTGTTGCCGACATATGGTGAAAATTTCATGTCAATAGCTCTACTAGAAATATATTTTCTAAGGAAAATGTTAATGGGTTAACATGAAGAAGTAGGATTAAACGAAACAAATATTTAAACTATGATTGTTTTGGTTTTGCAATCTGGCTCTGGTTCTATGCCCACAGCATAGGTAGACAAAGTGACTGCAACGCCACCAGGGGACACATCAAGATATGTCAATGAAAAAAAAGGAACAAATTGCTTGAAAAAAAAAAAAAAAAAAACAACCCACAAATATAGTATAATTTAAATTATGCCTCCGTTGTATGGTGCATGCACAGTCTCCTCTGCAGCAAAGTTCCGAAGAATCTTAGGTGGAATCAAGGTGGCGACCGTTTGAAGCTATTTGTACTGAAAGACTGCATTTTTTTTACAACTATTCATAACATGTTAAAAAATGTGCTTCCCCAAAAATGTTAGAGGTTGAATATGGAACATTTTTATTAAAAGCTTTATTAAAAAAAAAAAAAAAAATCCCTCCACGAGGTGTTTGGAGGGGTGCAGAATGAAAGTGCATTTCCTTAAAAAATTATATTTAGCCTGAAAATAAATATAGAATAAAGTTTAATGGGTTTGACAATGGTGTTACGGTATGTTTACATCTGCAAGCCAATACAGGCTGCCAGATACAATCTCTCTGTGGCAACAGTATGTTCAGCACAGTAAGGCTGAAACTGGGAAAACTGGTCGAGTTGCAAGTCAAGCTGCTGCTGCAGAGTCCCGGACATATTGTTTTCCGTATCTAAAGAAGAGTGACCTGAGAAGAGCAAAAACTGGAGTGAATTTAGATGAAGCTACACTAGATGGACCCACATAAACATTTTCCATGGCATCAAAACGCGGAAATGGCTGCTTTCCTCCTGGATCTGTGAAGCTAGCTCATTTGCTACTGTGACGAACATATCCATAAAGGCTCAGGTCATCCCTGACCATAACATTTAAAAAGGTATACTTTATCGTATATACATATATATATACAGTATATATGTATATATATATGTAAAAAAACAATAAAAACAGAGTATTTATAAAGGGGATGCCATTAAATGAGAGGAATAGAATAACCTGCTAAACTAGAATGGCTTGTAATTGACAGCCTTGATAATGAACTCCAGCTACAACAGAACAGATTCTTCAGTACAACATTCCTCTTTGTTTGGAGACGTTAAAATTCTAATATCAAGCCAGCTTACGATCAAAGATGAGCTGTGATGCCTTCCTCTGGTGAAGCCTCTTTCAGCTCTAAGCATTGTTAAAAGGAAGGCACTTCTCCAAGGCCAGCTGTCAGAGCAGAATACACCCCTAACCCTCAGTGGTACAGTATAAACTGAACCCCATCTGTGCTCCATCTTCACAATCACATCTGTTCACTGTTAATGTTCAAATCCAGCACTTATACAAGTGCACAAGCGACTGAAGCAGCGCTCTGAACGGCACGTGGGGTTGGTCAGGTTCAGACAGAATATCTTTACAGACTGTGCGCAAAGAACTTCATGTTGGAGCTGAAATGTTTTGCAATTTTAGACTGTTTCAGGCCACAGTTTAGACTTCAAAGACACAATTCTGCTCGTGATGATGGAAACTCCTTCGTTAAATATTTTCCAGTAGCAACAAAATAAGCTGTTGTCCTGAGTTCAGAGTTTACTCTCCATTAGTTGATGGGGTTTTCTCTGCACTCGACAGGCCGCCACGCGTTTCCGATGCATGCTGCTGTAGTACTGCTGTGAAGAGCAGCTCGCTATCTACACACATTACAAACTGTAATCCGCAAAACTCTGAACTCGCAGGTCAACAGTACTCGTTCGCTCGTTCATTCTACTTAAAGTTGTACTTCCATGGTAATTTCATTAATATTTCTGTGTTCTCCATTATTATTGAATGCATTCTGCATCGTTTTTTTTTAAAAAAAAAATTTTGTTGGTTTTTTTTCAACTAGTATTTTTATATAAAAAGAAGGGAGGTTGGTGGACAGGGGGATTTTTCGGGGCCTTTTTAAAAATTTTCTCTAATTTTGATCCCCCCCAAAAAGAGTGAAAGGAGGCTCCGCCCTCGCTCTTATATATTAAAAGAGAGGGAAAAAAGCGAAGAGAAAGATTTTTCCTGCAAAAAAAAAAAAAACTAATAAAATTATCTCTTCAAAACCGAAACTACAGTCGTGTCGTCTTTACTTCTAGAGTGTAGAGGGGGGTTCCTGTCTTAAAAAGAGAAAAAAAAACCACCGGGGGGGGATATATAAAATGTAAGGTGAGAAGAGGGGGGGGGTTGTTCCTTATTTTTTTCTTCTTATTAATAATATGATGAGAAAGAAGACGGCGGAGGGGGGGGAGGAACGATAGCAAGTGAGATGGAAAGAAAAAGGGGCAACACTTCAGAAAGAGGAGGGAAAATGAAAATGGGGTCGGGGGGTTAAAGTGCTGATGGCATGATTTTGACATTTTTTGCCATGTTTTATAGACCAAAATGTTAATGATCTATGTACCAGAAACAGGTGCGCTTACATGAATGAGTTATTAGGAAACATTGTTGCATTTCAGCATCTGACCAGACTGTGGGGCTGTTCGGAGAAACAGATGTGATGTTGCGAGTAGGACCGCGTTCAGTATGGATTTTTATTGGTTTATTGTAGTTTTTAAGGTCATTTTCCATTTTTACAGACGGACAGTAACAGCTCAGCCTTCTGTTGTATTGCCAGTTAATGTTTAAAAGCTCATAAGGATGGCATTAGTTTATGTTTCTTACGGATCATAAATACATTAGAAGAGGATAAATAGGAGCTCCAGCTGTAGGAGCCTCCTGCATCTCTGCAGTAAAATTCCCGTCTGCAGACACCGTTTACTGGACATGATGAGACTTTAACACATGGAGCTGCATCACGTCTGCTGGATTATTCTGCATTCATCAGTGTTTGCTTCACAAAGCTGTGATGTCCAGCTATGGACAGAGACAGTGTCTTTTCAGGACATCAGAGGACTTTTCTGGCTGCTTCCAAAGATGCATCCTTCCCTCCATCCTCATCTTTAGAAACAGCAACTATTTAAAACTCGACTGGAGCCATGAAAGTTGTTATCATGTTGTTTTCAAAGGCTAGTTATTTAGTGCGAGTTAGCTTGCTAGTGGCTAGCATTAGCTGCGAGCTAATAGCCTTGCTGCTTCTCCACACTTACTCCTGACTCTGCCTTGTACCGTGCCGAACCTGGTCCGCTCGGTGCTGGTCTAAGCAACTCTTTAACAGTTGTGGGTCCGCTTGGTCCTAGTCTGGGTCTCCGTTCAGTCCTCAGTCCGCTTGGTCCTGGTCTAGGTTTCCTTACAGTTCTGGGTCCGCTTGGTGCTGGTCTGGGGCTCCTAACAGTTCTCAGTCCACTTGGTCCTGGTCTGGGTCTCCTTACAGTACTCAGTCCGCTTGGTCCTGGTCTGGGTCTCCTTACAGTTTTCAGTCCACTTGGTGCTGGTCTGGGTCTCCTTACAGTTCTGGGTCCGCTCTGTGGGGGTCTCTTGCATGCTGGAGCTGAATCAGTGGACCGGCTCTGTGAAAAGGTCTTGGAGCTGACTTACAGTTCTAAGTCCAGTTCTAACCTGTAGTTCCTGTCTTCATCTGCATCATAACACTGTTCTTAGCTGTTGACGATCCACCACAGACCAGTTCCAGTCCAGCTGTTCTCGACTGGTGATGATCCACCACAGACCAGTTCCAGTCCAGCTGTTCTGGACTGGTGATGATCCACCACAGACCGGTTCCAGTCCAGCTGTTCTGGACTGGTGATGATCCACCACAGACCGGTTCCAGTCCAGCTGTTCTGGACTGGTGATGATCCACCACAGACCAGTTCCAGTCCAGCTGTTCTGAACTGGTGATGATCCACCACAGACCAGTTCCAGTCCAGCTGTTCTGGACTGGTGATGATCCACCACAGACCAGTTCCAGTCCAGCTGTTCTGAACTGGTGATGATCCACCCAGACCAGTTCCAGTCTAGCTGTTCTGAACTGGTGAAGATCCACCACAGACCAGTTCCAGTCCAGCTGTTCTGGACTGGTGATGATCCACCACAGACCAGTTCCAGTCCAGCTGTTCTGAACTGGTGATGATCCACCACAGACCAGTTCCAGTCCAGCTGTTCTGAACTGGTGATGATCCACCACAGACCAGTTCCAGTCCAGCTGTTCTAGGAGCATCTTTCATGTTTTCCACTGTTTTCATTTTACATGTAAATCAATGATGCGACCGTGACTGTCTCATCTGGTGACGTAGTGTAATGGAGAGGCTAATTGCTAACAGCTAGTGAGTTTTGGCTTTTTAACATTGGATATTTATGTGAATATCAGTCTGATTGACTTCTGACTGCACAGAACTACTTATTTTGTTTTGTTGTATTACTATATTGCTAAATTACTTGAAGTTAAAGTGCTGATGACACGTTTTTGACGTTTTTTGCCATGTTTTATAGACCAAAACATTCTTCATGATGATCTATGTAACAGAAACAAGCGCAGCTGCATAGATGAGTTATTAGAAAACATGGCTGCTTTTCTGACCAGATTGTGGTGCTTTGAGTCAAAACCGGACATGACGTCTGCAAGAGCCTCATCATTCTTATTAATTTTATTATTCTTATTCTTGCTTCTTATTTAACATTTCAGTGGCTTCATTGTGTTTTTTTCAGTTCCTTTTTCTAGTTTTACAGGCAAACAGTAACGACTCAGCCTTCAAATTGTTTTTACAGTTAATGGTTAAAAGCTTGTAAGTGCAGCGTTAGTTTATTTAGGTTTCCTACAGATTCAGAATTTTATTTTGAAGAAGATAAGGAAGCAGCCAGTCGGAGTCGTACTCACCGGGAAACAGGCAGCAACCGGACCTCTCTGCTTGTCTAAAGAATCTGTTTACTGAAAGTTCAGGAACCAGCATGTTGAGATCTAACACAATGAAACTGATCATCTCCTCGGAAATATTCATTTTCATCCATCGTTGCTTCATCACATCGGTCATACAGGTCCTGCCATCAGCAGAGACCTGCTGCTCGGTTATATGAGGACGTCTCTGGTCATCAGATCTCCAGCTGCTTCCAAAGATGCATCCTTTCCTCCATCTTCATCCTTATAAACGGGAACTATTTAAAACTCCACTGGAACCATGTAAGTTGTTATCTTCTCATTTTTTTAAAAGGCTAATTATTTACCACGGCTAGCTCGCGGCTGCCTACAGCTGCGAGCTCCCGCAGGGAGCGAGTGCCTCGTTTCTGTCACTCCTGGATCTACTGTATGTTAAACTGCTGCAAATCATCGAGTTGTGGTTCTGCTTGTGTTGTTCAGGGTCGCTCCTCACAGTTCTGGTTCCCTCAGTGTGGTCTTGCAGGCTTTTATCTGAACCAGTGGACCTGAGGGTGGAGACAGACTGTAGGCAGCTGCTACAGTTCTACTCCGGTTCTAGCTTGTAAAATGTGATTTCCCCAAATTCCTCAGCATTATCACACTTTTCTGAACTGGCTGATGATCCAGCACACAAACCAGTTACCAATCTAGTTGGTCTGGAGCATCTTTCATGTTTTCCACGGCTTAGATTATACATGTAACTCAATGGGCGGACCGCAACTCTGTATGTCACTGACGACACAATATGGTGGCTTGTTTCACGACTAAAAAGCTATTAGCCTTTAGCCGAGCCTCCTAAACATCTGATATTTACCTAAATACACGTCTGATTAACTTCCAGATGCACAGAGCTACTTACTTGTCTTGGTGTGTTGTTGTACGGCAAAGTTACTGGAAGTTAAGGTCGTGTCATCAGCACTTTAAAGCAAACTACGTAAGGCGCAGCAGACAAGATCACGCATTCTCTTTTTCTTTCTTTCTTTGTCAGTCATCATCACTGATGACTGACACATTTTCTGTACTGCTTATTCAGTTCAGGGGGTTGCTGGAGTCTATCCCAGCTAATATCAGGCAAGAGGTAGGTACACCTGGACAGGTCGCCAGTCTGTCGCAGGGCTGACACAGAGAGACAGACAACCATTCACACTCACATTCACTAGGGGCAATTTAGAGTAACCAATTAATTTAATATGCATGTCTTTGGATGGTGGGAGGAAGCCAGAGAACCCGGAGAGAACCCACGCATACACGGGGAGAACATGCAAACTCCACACAGGAAGGCCACAGTTGGAATTGGACACTTGGATTACATTGGATGAGCTGTATGGAGGAATATTGACAAGTTTTTGTGGACTTTTATGAACCTTTTTGGCAGGGGCACAATCGAACTCCATTATATGAAAGTTGGGGGAAAACTAGAAGCCTTCCTGATCTCCGGCTGCATTTGACATATTAAAAAAGTGCTCCAGAGTCTTGTTTACCATGAGGGGAAGTGGAAAATAAAGTTACATCATTCTGTGGGTGAACTATTCCTTTTAATCTCCACAGTGTAATTTTTTATCTCCTCATCACTCCATGTGTTAATCCAGTCAGTACAGCAAACAGCCTGTAACCGTAGCAGCCATGATAGTTCCTCAGTTTATGGTGTGTAAATCTGATTTCCTGAGTGCTGTGTTCACGTTCACTCTCCACAGAATTAACTCAGTTCTCTTTCTCAATATTCCTCCACAGCTGTAGTTGGTTCAGTAAGTGTAACAAATTCATGGATCCTCCGCCGAAAGTTTTCTGCTTACAGCGAGATTTGGACAGGTTTTAGTTAGATGTGGGGAGAGTGGGGGAAAGCTGTGCCACCCCTTTTTTATAGAAAACCATAGAAGTAGTCGTGGCCACATTTTTGAAGGGGCATCCATTTTACTGAATCTCCAAAGCAGGGAGAGACGTTGGGCTCTATGCAGAATTCCACTATTTTCTGAACTTAAGACAGCTCCTTTTTTTCCCCTTGTCTTTCATTATTGGAAAAAGTTGATCATGCAGACACATCATGGGATCTAAACTACTCCAATCTGGTATGTATGTGCACTGAAATCTAAGCAGAATGATCCTGTCTAACATGCATGTCATGTGATTGATCAAAGATGGAGGTCTACAAACTGATCGTCATGGTGGTGGTTTCTGCAGGTCTTCCAAGAAGCAGCAACTCTTACTCATGTACTCCTACTGCAGACAACCAAGAGGAAAAGGTTAGAGACAGAGTTTGAATTTAAAACAAACTTTCTGCTGTCCAGTGAATTTGTTTGTTCACCATTGAGGAAACGTCACTTGTTGCACGTTTACGTCTAGTCAGAGCATGCACTTTAAAGCAGAACTCAGTAACTTCAGCTCGGGGCTCCCCCTAGTGGCGTCCTTTCACTGTCGTGTTCAACCCCCCCTTACACCCCCACAGCACACAGACAGCTTCTCTACCTGTCTTTCTTCTATTTTGATCCCTGGATATTTTTCTAAGCTTTTACTAGCTTGTTGATGCTACTTTGCTGTGTTGGTAGCAGCACCACGTCTCCCTCTGCTCAAAGCAAAGTCCTGTCTCTTCTGAAACGAGACGTTTTACCTGCGATTTGCGGGTAAATATGCCGTGGATTATATTTTTCACTGGTGTTGGCGAGTAGTTTTTGCGGACGTGACAAGTGATTATTGAGCCTGAAGCAGTGATGCTTCACCCGGCACCAAGGCAGCGCAGCTACGTGAATCACTCTGGTCCAGCAAAGAGTTGGTTATGAGAGCCAGGAGCCGTGTTTAGGTGGTGGAAGATAAAGAAATGTTTTCTTTGAATTAGCGCTGGTAGTCTGGTTCAAATCAGCGCTGGAAGCAGCTCGGTAGATAGGGGACCTGAGTACCATACAGCGGTTTCTGTTGTCGCAAGTTCTGCTCGGGTCGGCGCAGGCAAAGTTGTATTTAGCTGCTCGCAGGCCAGAGGCCCTGGTGGGAGGGGGGGGAACATTGAATCGCTCCGTAAACACTTTGTTTAGCCCCACGGGGATTCCGAAAAGCATTTATTGAGGTAAAAAAGTTACTGAGTTTCCCCTTTAAAGGTGTCATAACCTAGTGTTTTACATCCACAATCCTTCTGAAATTACCTTCAAATTAATTTTTAATTATAGAAGGGTGGGAGGAAAATTTAATGAGCTCATTTTAACCTCTTTTTATTGTCAACTTTTGTTTGTCGCCAGAATACGCATGAGAGTTAGAGCTGTCTGTAAGCGCGTTCACGAGGCAAGCGTCAAAGCCAAAACAAAGTTTTATCAGGACAGAGCAGGTGAAGGAAATGATGTCCCAACAGAGAAAAACGTGATAAAACGTAACGGTACGGTTGATAGAGAGGATCTGCGGAGTCAAAGGGCTGGACTCTGATGAATATAAGGACGTGAAGTTAACCAAACAGTGTTAGCTTCTGTAGCTACATTAGCAGCTTGTCCGTTCGTCTACCATCGTTTACTGGTCTCTGACTCAAAAGATAATAAGTTACACAGCAGCAACACTTACCGACTGCACATCCTCACTGATAAGTATAATCCACTGGTTCCTGGAAAAGCTGTCCCTCCTGTTACTCTGAAAACTGCTGAATTTCTGCAGAAGCAGTTCAGCATGGCGATTTTTTTCTCCTCCTCCTCGTCATCCTCCTTTCTGACAAAGCTGGTCATTCAACGCTACTCTGCGGCAGGTTTCAGTTGATTTCAGGTGGTGCTTAAGAGGCTAGCTTAGCAGCTAGCAGCCTCTGTAGATCATGTCATTAACAGAGAAAAAACAAAATGGCGTACTGTGGAGAGCGCACTCTTGTGGCCGATTCTGGTGAGAAGAGAGAGCCAACACTCAAAGACGAAGTTACTTTCACTCTCCGGAGTTTCTGGCACATTTTAATTAAGGTCCTGTTCCAGTACACATGTTGAAAAAGTGGGATTTCTGAGTGATGACTCCTTTAAGAACGTAACCTCACAACTTTCAGATTCAACATCAACATAATACCACCATCGGTTTTGGAAAAGGAATATTCTACCCCCGTAAAACCGAAGGAAAATCCTTTTGGTTTGGCACTTTTCATTCAGAAAGGGGTGTTTACATGGATGATTTTTATTCCCATAGAGCTTTCAAACACTGCAAAAACTCAAATCTTGGCAAGTATATTTTTCAAATTTCTAATCAAAATATCTCATCACACTCAAAATAAGACAAAATTACTTAAAGAGAAACGTTTCAGTGAGATATAGGAACTTGTTCAAGGCAATGCATCTTATTTCAAGAAATCTTATCAGCGGTTGGGGCTGCTCTGCGGCGGTGGGCGGGTCGCTGGTGGGGCCCTGGTCGGTGGCTGTCGGCCGGCGCCGGGTGGCCGGGGCGTGGGGGGCGGGGGGTCCTGGGCCCCGGTGCTCGGGGGTGGCCCTGCCTCCGGGGCCGGGGGACCCGGCTTGGCGGGGGGGGGGGCGGGCCGGCGGGACGTGCCTCCTCTGACCGTTTTGGCCGGTCCTCACGACCTGGTGACGTCTAGTCACTGCGCCGGGGGGCCGGGGCGCCTCTGCTGTGTGCGAGCGGGTGTGTGTGCCGGTGGGGGGGGGTGTGTGGTGGGGCTGGGGGGTGTATCGTTGTCGTGTCTGTGTCGGGATGTGGACATTCGGGATGTTGGTGTTGCGGGAGCGGCTATGTGGGGGGTGTGGATTTCCCCTGTGCTTGTCCTGCGTGTGGGGCTCTGGGGGTCGCGGACGGAGCTGCGCTTTCCGCCGGGGTGCTTGGTTTTCGGCGGACCCGTAGTCGTGTCGTGTCGATGTTGAGGTGTCTGGCGTGAATGTCGGGGTATGGGGTTTTGTCCATATCGTTCAGCTCTAGTGTGTGGAGGTGGGGGGTTGCGGGGGTGGCCGGGTCTTTTCCGCGCCGGGTGCCTGTCCCGCCCGGCCGCTGTGTCGGTTGGGGCTGGCCTGCGCGGGTGGTCTCGTGCGGGTTGGTCTCGCGTGGTCCGGAGGCTGGGGGGCGGTGGACTTGTGGCGTGGGGGGGGGCTGGTGGCCCCGTGGTCCCCGTCCTTGGTGTGTGTGTGTGACTGGAGGGGGGGCGTTAATGCGGTTGTGTGGGAGATGGGTGGGTGGGTGGGGGTGCATGGGGGATGGGTGTTTGGGTGTGGGGGTGGTGGTGCATTGGTGGGGTTTGTGTGTGTCGGGTTGGGGAGGTTTGGGTGGGGAGCGGGGATGGTTCTGTGGGGGGATCGGATGCGGGGCGGCTGGGTGTGTGGGTGTGTGTGTGTGTGGGTGGGTGGTGGCTCTTGCGGGGTTGGGGGATTGTGCATGTCGCGGCCTGGGTGGGGGTGCAGGCTTGGGTTTGGAGGGGGGGCATGGACACTGGGGGGGCGGATGTGCGGGGACTAACTGGCTATACAGGAGGGGCGGGAGGAGGATGGGATGGGGGAGTGTTGACGGGGGTAAAAAAAAAAAAAAAGAAATCTTATCAGGAAAATTTTGCTTGTTGCATTGGCAGAGGTTTTTTTTTTTGCTTATTACAAGCAATTATTTTTTAATTTATTTATTCTTTTTCTTCTTTCAAGAGTGGCCAAGATTTTTTTTCTTTTAATAAGCAAAAAAAAAAAAAAAAGTTGTCTTTCTTTTGTCATTAGCATGAAAGTTAGGGGCTTTTTTCCACTTAATATCTCACAAATATCTACACTTTTATTTATTTGTTTAACCTTTTTTATTTTTACAAGTTCCATTGGAGAAAATGTGATCAGAAAAAAATCTATGTATCCTCTTGTTGCAAGGTTTTTTTTTTTTATTTCAAAACCTGCAAATAGAAAAAAAAAACTGATTCTTTTGAAGTGATACCGTGTAACTTTTGGCCACTAGGGGCACTAAACCTGTAACTTCCCACAGGCCACACAACTGTTGAAAATTAAACAGTGTCTATCCGTGTCTTGGAATCGTGTTTGCACACCACTTTGATCAGCTGATAGTGATGTCACGGCAAAGCGCTGCAGGTCACATGATCCAATGAGAGACAAATCCACTCCTGCAAAGTTACAATGTCTGGTTTTGGAAGAGGGCAGCCCCCTCAGAGCACCAACATGCATCAAATTCTGTCTA
Source organism: Atherinomorus stipes (assembly GCA_023101725.1). Classification (NCBI taxonomy): domain Eukaryota; kingdom Metazoa; phylum Chordata; class Actinopteri; order Atheriniformes; family Atherinidae; genus Atherinomorus; species Atherinomorus stipes. Next base: position 32,723 of record JALJCO010009905.1, read on the forward strand.
CCTGACCCCAGAAATCATCTATTGGTACTTTGATTAAAAATATTTGGGTCAACAGTTACGCTGTGTCGCTTTGAAATGACAGCAAATTAATATTTATAAAAAAATTGATAAGTTTCCTTTTCAAATGGCCACGGTGCATTTGCAGCTCTAAATGGCTTTTATTTAGCTTGTTGAGGTGAAAAATGGCTCTGTGGGTGGTAAAGGTTGCAGACCCCTGAGCTAAGACAAGCTAAAACCCAGAGGTTGCTTGAGAAATCACACTGCACGCTGCTCCCTCCCTCTTCTGGGGATGAGCAGGGTGAAGGTGATGATGCTCACTGCATGGCTTCGTCTCACTGCCAGATTCAGTGTTTTTCTTTGGGATGCATGATGAATTGCAACCATGGAGCCACTCACGCTGCATGTGTCACAGGCTTTCCCAGTGCTGGTTGGAGGCATGTTTGTGAAACGTGAATAGAAAGGGATATTTAAAGGGGCCAGAGGCAGGAATTGTGAAACAATAAACCAGCATGTCCAGTTTTTTAATGCTAATGGGTGATGAAGCATAAAAAAACAAAAAAGAACGAGCTCACCCACGTCTCTTAGGCTGTGGGCTGCATAATACGCTGCGATTCGGTGGCCGAATTTCCCCCTCTGTCCTGCGGATGTGACGTCAAATGACTCTGCAACTGCGTCGCTGACAGTTTGGATCCAGGAAGAAGACGGTCGCGGTGAATTCAAACACTGTAAGTGATAGTTATGGATTCTTCTGCCGTCAGCAAACGATCCGGATCAACTATAAGACACTAAAACGTGGAACTACGAAGAAAAAGACTATCCGCAATAATAAACACACACACACACACACCCCGTGCTGCATTATCCACCAACTTTCATATAGAGGAGTTCAGCAGCAACTGAACCAAAAAGGTCCATGAAAGTCCACAAAAACTTGTCAATATTCCTCCATACTGCTCGTCCAATGTAATCCAAGTGTCCTGAGTGGGTAGCGTCCAGAATTTACTGGAAACCACATCATTTAGTAGATTTTTATAGCCTAAATAGTAGAACGTCTAGCTGCTGCAGAGTGTGCCCCTGCAAGTTCACAACAGTACAGAAGCCGCGGCAGACGAGATTGTGCGTTCTTTTTTTCTTTCTTTTAAATCAATAGCCAACCCCTCTTGTGTTTGTCTGCAGCTCATTTGCTCTTAGCACAATGGAAACAGCTAATTTCTTCTTCTACACATGCATTATCAGCAGAGTCGGCACTGAACCTCGCGGCTTCCGTAGAGTCGTGAACTCACAGGGGCTCACTTTGCCACGGCCACATGTCGTACTGTTTAGGATATAAAAATCTACTAAATGATGTGGTTTCCGGTAAATTCTTGATGCTACCCACTCAGGACACTTGGATTACATTGGACGAGCAGTATGGAGGAATATTGACACGTTTTTGTGGACTTTTATGGACCTTTTTGGTTCTTTTGCTAGTTGGTGGATAATGAAAGAAAAACCCCGGATCTCCAGCTGCATTTGAGATATTAAAAAGCTCCAGAGTCTTGCTCAGCATGCGGGTGAGGAGAAGATAAAGGACCATCATTCTGTGGGTGTACTTTTCCTTTAAGACAGCTTTCCTTTGATCGTTTAAAATTCTTTTCAGAAATTAGGTCATCCTTACTTTAGTTAGCTTTTTGACTGGCGGTGCTCAGTGTGAGTAATGTTTGTGTGAGTAAGTGTGCAAAAAGTGTTGTTTGAGAGACGATTTGTCGTGTGGAACCCTGTTGTTGCTTCATCTGAGCTGCAGCGAGGCAGTCATGTGTTATAATGATGTCTGGGCCACTGACAGCCATTCCTGAAAAAGTCTGTAATTCCAACAGTAAGCAGATGGGTTTGTGTGTGAATTCCAGTGTGATGGTGATCATGTGTGCTTATGAAGGTCTGTCTTTCCATGCAGAGCTGCGGTGATAAGCCCTGATGGGTAAAACAGGCTTACTCCGAGTTACTGAGAGAGGGGAAACAATGGGGATCACGCTGCAACCCCCCACGCCTCGCTCAGCCTGCAGGTTGCCAGAGTGCCAGCCTTAATTTAATTACCTCCCTCCGTCTGACGGGGCTGCTGCCTGCTCCCGCTGCCGATGCTGTCCTACATTATAAATACACACTTTGGCACACTCCGCCAGGGATTCACCGGGGAGATGTTCAGGCAGGGAAAGGCCAGCTTTTCAGAGACGAAGCCGTGAGTGTGTGAGCAGGTGAGAGCAGAGCAGATGCTCTTCATTCAGCGGGAAAATAAACCCTTAATTACCACCCAGTCTGTCTCTGTTCCTCTCCCTCCCCCTCATCCTCCACTCCTCCGTTGCACTGCACTGCGGTTGTGGTGCTCGCCTCAAGGCTGGCGATTGCGGCGGGGCTCCTCAGAGAGTCTTCCCTTGTCATTATCCTTAAACAAGCAATTACAGCCGAGTCCCCGAGTGGAGCAAAATAGAGAGGACACACCCACAGAAAATCTCCGGGTTCCTCGCACAAACGTAGCAAAGCTCTCTGGGGCAGTTGAGGATCTGAAGTTGGCCGCACACTCCCACCAGCACCGTGAGGGGGGAGGAAGACGCTGCTGAGCAGGAAAACCAGCAAACACCAGAAAAGAAAGCAAAGTTGACTGTAAATAGCTGCGATGAAAACAACACGGGTGGAATTCCTATGTTTAACATGAGAGGGTTATGAAACAAGTTTATTTTCTGCAAAGGCATCACAGTAATTTTCCTGCTGTCTGGGTTTTGGGGAACGGTAAATTAGCAGGCAGCAAATGCCTCAGAGGGGAAGCTCCGGTTCATATGTTCTGCAGCTGACTTTCAGCTGGAGAGCCTGAACAGAGACTCCGTGGACGTACCACGTTATATGTATATAGTTTACTGCAGACGTATACGTGTGCGGGTCCAGTTAAGTACAAAGACACGATTTTCAACCACCTTAAACCTCCCTGAGACATAAGTACAGGAGAAAAACCAACACATTTTTCCTGTTTGGTCATTTATTTTCAAGTCTGTTTCTAAAAACTAGAATCCAGAAATAATGCCCAAAAAGTTGGTTTATGAAATGAAAACGACTTTATTTATCCTACAAGAGAAATTCAATAAATGTATATGTCGCACACGAATGATGCAATGATTTCCAAACTTCAGAGAGTCAAAAACAGAATAAACACAACTCAGATTGTGTTGTTCTTTGTAAAAAACACAAGTGTTCATTAGAGACCCAAAACGCAACTTTTAGCAACTTTCCCCGTGGCTAAACGGAGACAAATCACCAGCCAGCCCATCATCTTCATCGTACCTGTACTGTGATTCCCTCCAGCCAGTAACAGTCTCATCTTGACTCTTGTTTGTCCTTTCTTCTCTTTCTTTTTCCAGTAATGTTTCCTTGCGTTTCTTTACCGACTCCACCATGATGTGCGTTCCAAACACCCGCTGTGTTCATGTCTGGTTCACATCCGTTTGCTCGTACGTGATAACCGATAGTCAGCTGCAGCGTCACTGCCCCGCCTCAGATGCAGATGCAGATACTGCTGTTTCGGAGTCTCGGGACGCCTCTGGGCCGTGACAGCTCGAATATGCACATAATGAATGTTGGTGCGACATCAAAACGAGTCAGAACCGCAGATTTTTAACCCTTGTGTTCAAAAGCTGCAGTCGTCTTTAGTGTTGGAGAGTCAAATTTGACCCGCAATCAAACTTTACCTAAAATACTCAAAAAACAATAGTTATAATCCATTATTATTTTTCACTTCAAAGTTAACTCAGTGTGTCGTCATGTCCATACGGCTGGGTCATATCATATCGTTCACATTAATACCGGTGTCACGTTAGGGAATGATAAGAAAATGAAATATCATGATATAATATGGGGGAAACGTGCATGCACACCGCCGTTGTTTTGATACTGTCAAATCAGCCAACATCCAAACCAGTTGGATGTTGTCTCCTGTCTCAACTCCTGTCTCGCTCTATCTTTTCATCGCATTCAACAAAAACGTGTTTTTCTGTTTCTTTTATGACTCGACCACGCTACATGTGGGAAATGGCCAGTGTGGTGATATTGGGGCGGCTGTATATTTAGAAGAGTGGTGAGGTGTAGTTTATCAGCCTCTGGAGGCAACAGTTTCAGGAATGGACATAATAAACGTCACCGTGTCATCAAAATGGGTCGGTTATGTAGTGTTGCTTTGGGGTGACGGGTTTAGTCATTTGTCTTTCCTCATGAATGTGGTTTGATTTTGTACAGCTCCAATCAGTGAAACCTTCTTTTAAAAGGCTTTGTTTGGATGGAGTATTTTGCTGTGAGCTTGCGAGCTTCAGCCTCTTTCTATGGGTCACTAATTTAAAATGGTTAAACATTTTTTCTCAGCAGCGTACCGCCCCCAGCCATGAAACCGTCTGGGAATGCTTTCTTTTAAATCCAACATTAAGAACTGGTTTCAATGCTTAAAAAAAGCAAAGAGGAGGTGTTGCCTTACTCCTGCTTGGAGGGTCCAGCTCATTTTTCATTTCCGCTAGAAAGCTGGTGTGCCATGGAAAGTGATATTTTCTGCTTAAATGATGCAGCCATATCATTGTCTGATGCCTGTACATAGTTATGCTACGCTGATGATGGTGGTTTCACCTGGCAGAGGTTGAACCGGGCTCCACACAGAAGCATGATGGTTGTCTTTGGATCTGCATGTTTTTTTTCACATTTGCATCAAACCTCACTGCACCACATGCTGTAAAACTCTCTTCTGCTGTCCTACGCTGGCGGGTGGCTCGGTAAATCTATGCCTCCTTTGGTGGTTAGACATCACTACCAGGTGCTGGTTAAAACAAGACCGCTGCATATTTGCGTACCCTATCCCTATTAAATACCCCAACTATAGGGTGAATAGTATAGAAACCTGATCTCTGAAACCAGGATGCATACTGAACCATGAGTTTGAGTGAAGCGCTCACTAACAAGCATGACCATCTTGTCAGGCTACCGACCACTTGGAAACAAAGATAATCAGACTCAGCTGCAGGAGTAAACTGAATCTTTTGTATCAGGATCGTGTTGCTCTTCGCTGGCCCCAGTCGGAGTGCCCCTACCCCAGATTTAACCTCCTCCTCGGCTGCTGTACATTGCAGGGTCTGGTTTGTGGTCTGACATGATATGTATTTGTTTTTCTTAAAAAATGACTCGGTATCTGTTTCTTTTCGTTCTGGTCTCGGGTGTCGATGCTTTTCCTGTGACAGATGCAAGTTTATGTAGCCCCTACAAACATGTACAGCATTTACTTGATTAGACAGGATGACAGTGATCTACCACTAGGGGGAGCCAAAGTTGGATACTGTCAGAAACGACACATAGTTGCTTTAACTGATTAAATACTTGACATGCCTGAAGTAATCCTTGCAGGGTATGTGAAGCCGGTGCATCACAACTGGATTCTTTTCACAGCTCAATCTGTGATCTGGAACTTTGCACAGATGCAAGTAAAACTTTTCTACAGACAGATCCTTCACTGCTTAAGCCCCCCCCCCCCCGGCCTATTTTTCCTACAGTACAATGTGTGCTGTGGTCTGGCAAACATTAGTGCCAGTTGCACTATTTCCCACTACAGTTTCTATTCCCCTCTCCCGTGTGCCTCCTTGATGTTACATCACAGGTATGACCTCACTGCACAGCGGAGCCTCGTCTAAACACACTGGCTGCGATGTTGCCATAACAATGTGTTCCGCTGGCTCTCAGCTCCACCTGGCTCGTCCAGCGCCGAGTCAGTCCATCACTCATAAAGCTGTACTGCCTCTCACCAGAGAGGCTGCAGGCCTCCACCCCCCCCCAGCCCCCTCCATCGCTGCAATGACGACAGATTGTTTTTCACGAGAAAAGCTCGAGAGGAGAATGGATTAACCAGATGTGCTGTATTAAACAGACAAATGGAGCATGGGAAAGCTCTTTATTAAAATAATGGTGCAATTTGAAAAAGAATGACTTCAGGGCTCAAGACTAAGACTGCATTAGCTTTTGGCTTGTTGAATGTCTTATTCGGTTGGACTTTCCTGATGAGAAGGGCTCCATTTCAAGTTAGAAGATGTCAAGGCAAAGAGAGGATAATGGTTGCTTTTAGTGAGGTCTTGTTATTACGCTGCACAGACAGCACTGATCCTTGAACATGTCCCAGACATGAACGTTTTAGACGTTATAGTCTTAAGACACTGCACAGGAACAGACTGTGTTTGATTGACTGTTGAATGCATGTGTGTATGTATGCATAAACCTGCAGAAGTTGGGTGAAGCGTGGGATTACACTGGATGATTGTAAACATTATCCAATGGCAGCTGTTTCCTGTAAAACAACATAAAGCGTCTCCTTTTGTTGGGGTTCTCCTGCAGCGCTTTCCACAAAGCCCCAAACTCTACTGGGCCTGTAGCCTATGTGCCAGGCTTTTGAGATTGTATTTCCTTTTTTTTTGTAATCTAATGTAAGGCTGGATTATATAGTTACAAGTACAGTAGGGCTTTTTACCTGATGAGTTTATGATCATATTTATAGCCATTTAGCATTTTATGATTCATTTTTTGTTTACAAGAGGGATCAGTGTTTAGATTTAAGAGCTGATCAAACAAACATAAAGGAACCAAAATGGAAAACAACTAAGAATTTCAAAAAACCTACAATTCTGAAAGAGTTGTACAGAAGTTAACATGATTGCCCAACACTGAAATAGGTTGTTGTACCAGGTATGATGAAAAATAATACATGCTGGTACCACAGAAAGCAACATACTGTACTTCTCCACTTACATGGTTACCATAGCAACAAATTCAGCCACAGGTAGATGTTAGGCTGTGCTATTTCTGATCAAATGAGTAAATTGATTTATTCAGAAGTCAACAGAAATGAAGTTCAACCATTTATTTGCCCAAACCCGATCAAGTCTTTTTTTTGTGTATGACTGATTAGAGGAGGTAAACAAAAAAAGATAAAATAAACAATAAAAAAAGAAAAACGAAAAGATACATCTGAGATGTACTGGGACTAGGGATGCACAATATTGGAATTTTGGCTGATATACACAATGCCGATATTCTACAACTCGTGTGGCCAATAACCGATATTTGCTACATTCACACTGCAGGTCTTAATGCTCAATTCCGATCTTTTTGTGTGGGTGTTCACATTACATTTCTAAATGTGGCCTGTCGCCGACTGCAATATGAACAGCTCATGCTTGTGAAGTGACACGCATGCTCAGTTAAACATGAATGACATCACGCACATAACGGTGGTCATGGAAACCAATGCAAACAAACATGGAGGTTACCGGCATTGCGGACTTATGTTGAAAGCAATTTGTGGAGGCAGTCTACAAATGTATGAGCGGGTTTTGTGACGACGGAGGAAGAAGATAAACGCATTTGTGATGACGTCTGTGTGTTGAACAGTTGCTGCTTCATGTGTAGGAGTGTGTAGCTGCAGAAGAGTGTGTGGATGCAGCGTCGGAGCAGGATGGTGGATGAGGATGTTTCGGATCAGATGTTCTGAGGATATCAGATCTCTTCACAGATATGATGTCACCAAGCACTTTAGCCATGGTAGAAATAAACTCATATCACAGTGATCAGCTGATTAGCCTACTGAGCGCGCACGAGGGGGGCGTTATGCTTGAGAGAAGCGGCTTTATTTTAATTCTGCACATTTATCACCGCGGTTCTTCTCTCTACCTGCTGCGGTGAACGTGCCTTTCTAAGCCGGACACATTACACACACACCTCTCCTCTTCTGGCCTCATCCACAGTGACGCACTTCCCCCGCGCGTGCACACACTCACCTTCACACACTGGACCACAAAAAAGTTTCCCCCAACATTTTCATTAGTTTCCAGGTTGATGTTCAATCAGAGCCAGAAAAATACGATTTAACTGTTCAGTCCATTGTTTACATTCCGTTTCTGTCTCATCTGGTGCAGAAATAAGGACGTCTGTCTCGATCTCAGAGAAGAGGTCGGACAAAATGCGACATGCCCGTACAGACCGCAGTCGCTTCAACACAGATCGGATATGTATCCGATTTAATACCACATTTGAAAGTGGCCTGAATCCGATCCAGAAATGTCAGATTCAATGCGACTTGCGCTGTTCACACAGTCAGAGGCAGATCGGATATGAGTCACATTTGAGCGAAAAGATCGGATTCAGGTCGCATTTACCTGCAGTGTGAACGTAGCCATTGATACCGCTATTAAAGCTGAAAAAAATAAGCAGTCACTTTATAATATTATAATTTATATTATATTATATTAAGATGTGTCCCTAACTGGGACACATCTTCAGTGATGTTCCCGAGATCATCGGGCGTTTCGGGTCTTTCAACATCACATGTTCTCCCTCAGGTGACCCGACTTGTCAGACCCCAGCTTGTGTCTCAGTAGCGTTAATCCAGATCGCTCTTCCTGCGCCAAAGCCATCTGGAGGCTCTGTCTGCTGCCTCCAAGGTGGACTTGATGGCTTTTTGTTTGGCTGTCCCCATGATGCCAAGTAATGTACACACTTTGCACAGTGAGTGGCCAGCAAAGCCTCTACACCCCACTTCCTTGGGCTCACACGTCCCATCCAGCCTCTACATTGGCATTGCTCCACCAGCTCCTGATACTTGGACCTCTTCCACTCATTCGCTGATCATTAAGCTACTGAGACCTGAAGCCAATTCTACAGATGTCTTTTTCCAGATTTCTAATAAATGTTTATATGTCAGTCGTTGTCAAGCATTCACATTGACAACCACCAAAACATTTTGCAGTGAAAGAATATAAAACAGACCTGAGAAATAAACAGCTTCTTGATGTGTTTTATTGAAAGTCATCATTGATGAGGTGGAACGGTAGATTCTCATCACTGATGAGGTGAAACAGGAGATTCTCATCACTGATGAGGTGGAACGGTAGATTCTCATCACTGATGAGGTGGAACGGTAGATTCTCATCACTGATGAGGTGAAACAGGAGATTCTCATCACTGATGAGGTGGAACGGGAGATTCTCATCATTGATGTGGTAGAACAGGAGATTCTCATCATTGATGTGGTAGAACAGGAGATTCTCATCATTGATGAAGTGAAACAGGAGATTCTCATCACTGATGAGGTGGAACGGGAGATTCTCATCACGATGAGGTGAAACAGGAGATTCTCATCATTGATGAGGTAGAACAGGAGATTCTCATCATTGATGTGGTAGAACAGGAGATTCTCATCACTGATGAGGTGGAACAGGAGATTCTCATCACTGATGAGGGGGAAGAACAGGAGATTCTCATACGATGAGGTGAAATGGAAGATTCTCATCATTGATGAAGTGAACGGGAGATTCTTATAATCGATGAGGTGGAACGGGAGAGTCTCATCACTGATGAGGTGGAACAGGAGATTCTCATCATGATTAGGGGGAAGAACAGGAGATTCTCATGATGTGGTGGAATGGAAGATTCTCATCACGATGAGGTGGAACAGGAGATTCTCATGATGTGGTAGAATCGAAGATTCTCATCTCAGTATGGTGGAATGGGAGATTCTCATCAAAGATCTGCAGCAACTGTGTGATGCTATCATGTCAATATGGAGGAAAATCTCAGGAATATCCAGACACCTGGTTGGATCTTTGACACCAGGAATGAAAACAGTCCTGGGGGGAAAACCTGGTGCTGGAAGGTGGAGCTGATAAAGTGGCTGGGGAGTGTATGTGGAGTATTTTAATAGTCCAATATTATTAATGCAAAAAGAGGTGACGAATGTCCGTTCCAGATAAACACAAACACACAGCGCTAAGAAATTCAGTCCAATCTCATTTCTGGGAAGAAAGACTGAGAAAAACATCAACATTCTAGGAAGAGTCAGTTCATAATCCCTGACCTGATGTTATAAGACCATACTGAGCGATGAGTGAACCAATTACTTGAACATCCCCACAGAGCACACCATGACTGCAATGTGCAAGCCTGACTAGGGTATCAGTTTCCTTCTGCAGAAAGACAAATATTGAATCATGTTTTCTTTTTTTTTAAAACAAAGTTTTTATTTCAACTTATTTGGGTTTTGAAGATTATAAAAGGATAATATAGATTTCAAGCATTTAATAAATACAAAGTAACTCTTCATTCAGTCTGTTGCAGTAAAACATTTTTGCCTGGGTTGTAGATGTTTTCTTGTTGCATTTTGTTCATTTTGTTTATTGACTTACAAATACACACACACACATCATATATATGTATATATATTGTTGGAGATTGCCTACGCAAACAATATTTAATGTGGAGGTTTTGTAGAAATAAGCCATAATAGTTGTCCATAGGGACTTGTTGACAATCATTGTTATTCAATAAAACTGTTAATGTTGGACATTACCTACAGGGCACCATCTAGAGCAAGCTCTAGAACTAATAACTTTTTTTTTAATATCAGTTTCAAGGGTCTACTTTGGGCATGTTTCTCTTGGACAGATACGACGTGTACAGAACAGACAATGAATGAATCAGCACTTATTACAATACACATGCATGATCACAAGACAACTTCTCCTTTAAAATATAGCAACTGATACACCCTATGGTTCATGGTGGTATGTCAGGCTGGAGGGACAGAGAGCTGGCAAGTGTGGGAAGATAAAGCGCAAAGACTGCAAAGTAAAGTACAAGGACTTGTATGTCATGTTTGCGGATCAACACAAGGTTGTTAGTAGAGCTTCAAAATAAAAAAGAAGAAACAGGACCAAGTGACAGAAGTAGAGAGCAGATTTGTATTGAAAACTGCAATTAAAAAGAAACATCTGTTCATCAGCTGTGTCATGGTTTGAGGCAATCTAGACCCAAAAATGCCAACTCTGAAAACTCCAGACAAGATTTGCACCAAAAATATTTTATTGCTCACAGGGCAGAGCAAACATTATCCCCCCTAAAACCCAACAATCCCTAGCAAAGGCAGGCAGCAGTCCTGGGTGAAAGCAGCTACAGGAGAAGATAGGCAGACAATCTGGCAGTGACTTGAATGTGAAGCCTGTCCTTAAATACTCCAGGGAGTGATTGGGAGATTAATTCCAGGTGTGCTGAGATGCCCAGGGCCGCTGCTCTGGCTGAAAGAAAAATACAACATTTACTGCAGGAATCAAACTGAATATCCAAACCCCAACAAACTGACACCAAAACATCTTTAAAACTGTACTAAGAGTGTTGTAAAAAGGACTCAGTAGTGAGTAGTGTTGTGTACATGACCAGTAGCTCCACCATGACTGCTGGATATTGGTGTTTCCAGGAGGATGGTGGGAATGTTGTTCCATGTGGTGAAGACAGCATCAGAAGGATCATCCACCATCTGGAACTGACCTCCATTCTTGTAAACGTCCCTCCATCCATCGCTAAACATTTTCAGTAGGATTTAAAACAGGTGAACGTGCAGCAAGACGAACACTGACGTTCCTCTCCTGGAAGGTCAGACCCTGCTGGGGTCTCCTCCACTGTGACGGTAGACAACGTCTCCAGTGGATCTCCTCATCATGCCAGTAATGTTGGAGTCATCAGGAACTTCAGATAATAAAACTTTCCCCCACCTTTCAGTGTCCCATGTAAAGTCCAAACCGGCAGATCTGTGGTCTGTGAGGAGATGTGGTCTCTTCTCTCACACATGCTTATGTCTTATTGTTACTGGGCTGCAGTCAGCATCAGTGAGGACCTGAACACGACCTGTGTCTTCACAGACAGCCTGTTTGTTCCATCAGCTCAGTGCAGGCGAAGCTTTCTTGACTTGTGCCCACCAAATCTAAACACCATGACACAGATTTTAGATATAATTTATTAATCCCAATTAGTGAGCCAATCTCTGCATTTAACCCATCTCAGGTTGAACCTGAGAGCAGTGGGCTGCAATTTAAAGTGCCCGGGGAGCAATTGGTGGGGGTTAAGAACCTTGCTCAAGGGTCCACAGTGGTTTACCCGAGTGCCGTATCGGGGACTTGAACTCAGGTCTGTTGCGCCAAAGCCCACCACATTACCACTACACTACCCACTCCTCTACCTTTATCCCATTACTAGCAAAGAACTGGAGAACATCTTGCATCAACTGAAGTCCTCTTGCTGTTTGGACATCCTGCCCACTGGTTTTTTGAAAAAGGTCTCAAAGACCTTGGAGTCAGAACTGCTTCAGATTGTGAACTCATCTTTAACGTCAGGTGTTTTCCCAGAGTCACTGAAAACAGCTGTGATCAAACCTCTGCTGAAAAAGGATAATCTAGACAAGACACAGATGAGCAGCTACAGGCCGATCTCCAATCTTCCATTTTTAAGTAAGATCATTGAAAAAGCAGCTTTTCACCAGCTAAATGACTTTTTAAGAGAAAACAACGTTATGATGTCTTCCAGTCAGGTTTTAGACAGCACCACAGCACCGAGACTGCTCTAACCAAAGTCATGAATGACATATGGCTGAATAGTGACGCTGGAAAAATGTCAGTGTTGGTTTTACTGGATCTCAGTGCTGCATTTGATACGGTTGACCACATTATATTACTCCAACGACTGGAGAAGTGGGCGGGTCTCTCTAGTTCTGTACTAAACTGGTTCAAAACGTACTTGGAGAACAGGAAATACTTTGTGTCAGTAGGTAACTTTACATCTGAGCAGACAGAAATTACCTGTGGAGTTCCCCAGGGCTCTATCCTGGGGCCTCTTCTGTTTAAAATCTGCACGCTCCCACTGGCCCAGGTTATAAAGAACAACAACATTAGTTACCATACCTACGCAGATGACACACAGCTATATATTACAGTGTCACCAGGAGACCGGGGCCCTGTACAGGCTCTTGGTAAATGTATTGATGAGATTAATGACTGGATGTGCCTCAAATTTCTTCACCTGAACAAAAACAAATCGGAGGTGATTGTTTTTGGAGCCAAAGAGAAACGACAGCAGGCTGTCACAGAAATTCAGTGCATACACATAAAAACCACCAACCAGGCCAGAAATCTGGGTGTAGTGATGGACTCAGACCTAAACTTTGTAAAACACATCAAGGCGATCACTAAATCAGCCTACTATCACCTGAAGAACATCTCAAGGATAAAAGATCTGATGTCTCAGGAAAATCTGGAAAAACTAGTCCATGCATTCATCTTCAGTCGGCTTGACTACTGTAACAGCGTCTTTACTGGTCTACCTAAAAAAAACAGTTTAACAGCTCCAGCTCATTCAGAATACTGCTGCACGACTTCTTAGACCAGAAAAGTGGACCACATCAGTCCAGTTCTGAGGTCTTTACACTGGCTGCCGGTCCGTAGGAGAATAGACTTTAAAGTCCTGCTGCTGGTCTATAAAGCTCTGAATGGTTTAGGCCCAAAATACATCAGTGACCTCTTGACCCAGTATGAACCTACTAGACCCCTCAGGTCATCTGGATCCGGTCCTTTATCAGTTCCCAGAGTCAGAACCAGACATGGAGAAGCTGCGTTCAGCTTCTATGCTCCACATGTCTGGAACAAACTCCCAGAAAGTCTCAGATCAGCTGAAACACTTAGTTTATTTAAATCCAGGTTGAAGACCCACCTGTTCTCAGCTGCATTTACGTAGATTTTATTTAAAAGTTAAAACCCACACGGCTCTATGTTCTCTCTTTTGAATCTTAAATGGTTTTAATGTTTTTAATCTTAAATCATGCTTCTGCTTTCTTGTTCTTAATTTTCATTTTCTGTAATGCTTGTGTTTTATGTAAAGCACTTTGAATTGTTCTGTACATGAAATGTGCTATACAAATAAACTTGCCTTGACTATTTATCCCATAACCTCCAGTCTCTTTGAAGACATTTAAAGAGACAGTTTTACTGCATCCAACCTCGACAGTGATGTTTGTGAGAAACCTCAACAACCCTGCCTTGCTCAAAGGCAGAATGTTTGTGATAGTGTGAATACAGAAAGGAAAATGTCATAAAAATCAGATTTTGATTTAGCAATGAAGACTGTTTATTGTTTATGTACGTTTTGACAAGACAAACTCCCTGTGTGAGGATCTACTTTTTTGTAAATATGTCAGAGACAGAGCCACAGCTGAGGAGCTACTCAAAATGCTGCGCTGCTTCCTGACTGAGAATGGGCTAAAGGAGGAGAACTGCGTTGGTGTTAGCAGTGATCGTGCACAGAGGAAAAGGACTTAGGGCACTCATCAAGAAGGACTCACCTAATGCTGAGTGGACACACTGTGCTATATGCAGAGAAGCACTGGCATCCTGGCACCTTTCCTCTGAATTATGTGAGATTATGACTGACATTATAGGTGCAGTCAATTTTACAAAGACCACTAAAAACAAGAGTCTTCTCTGCTATCTGTGATGAGATGGGAGCTGAACATCAAGCTGTGCTGTTTCATGATGAAGCAAGGTGGCTGTCACGAGGAAAGGTCTTGTCTCGAGTTGCTGAGCTCAGAGAGGAGATACTGTAAGAATGTTCTTGGAACCGGATCACAAGTATGAAGTCGCAGAAAAATGAATTGAAGAATAGGGGGGGTGGAAAAAATAAAATTTTTTAGAAAGAAAAAAAATAAAAAAAAAGATATAATAACTTAAAAAAAAAAAAAAAAGAAAAAAAAAAAAAAAAAAAAAAAAAAAAAAAAATCCATGAGAACTGTGGCGAAACTGGCCTATCTGAGTGACAAATCTGGAAAGCTTATGAGCTAAATTTACAGCTTCAAGAGAAAGATAAACACCTCCCTCATGTCACAGGAAAGATCAGCTCTTTCACTGGAAAGCTTGCACTGTGGAGCAGACGACGTGAAGGAAATGCCACTTCATTCCAGAAACTGCATCAATTTGTCGACACTCCTGACTACGATGCCACCTCAGTGATTCCACATGTTAAGTAGCAAATTTCATCATTGATGAGATCCTTTAAAAAGTGCTTCCTTCCCAGTATGACTGGGTAAGAGATCCCATCAATGCACCAGCTCCAACTGGTTTCAGCTCTGCAGAGGAGGACCAGTTTGTTGACATGACACACTGAGACTGCAGTTGACATCACAGACAGAGTGAAATCTGGCTGAGTGTAGAGGCAGCATCCACTCTCAGGCTGCAGGCATTCTTCTTCCTTTTGCAGCATCTTATCTCTGTGAGAGCAGCTTCTCTGCTGTTGCTGCACTAAAGAGCAAGTACAGGTTCCCGGATAAACATTGAGCAGGAGCTGAGAGTTGCAGTTTCATGCTTCAAACCCCGCTTCAAAAAGCTGTGCACTGCAAAGGTGCTCATTGTAGCCATTAAAGTGCTGATGACGTGATTTTGACATTTTTCTCCACGTTTCATAGACTAAAATGTTCCTCATGATGATCTATGTACCAGAAACAGGCGCCTGCATGAAAGACTTTTTTAAGAAAACATCGTTGCATTTCAGCATCTGAACAGACTGTGGCGCTGTTCGCAGAAACAGACGTGACGTTGCGAGTAGGAGCTCTACACCACTGACAGTGTGGATTTATATCGGTTTATTGTAGTTTTTAAGTTCCTTCTCCAGTTTTCCAGACGGACAGTAACAGCTCAGACTTCTGTTGTATAGGCAGTTAAAGTTTAAAAGCGGATCAGGACGGTGTTGATTTATTTATGTTTCTTACGGATCATAAATACATTAGAAGAGGATAAATAGGAGCTCTTACTGGTGTCCAGCTGTAGGAGCCTCCTGCATCTCTGCAGTAAAATTCCCGTCTGCAGACACTGTTTACTGGACATGATGAGACTTTAACACATGGAGCGGGAAGGGTCAATCTGCGGCTTGCAAGACGGGCGTGTCGTAGAGTGGGCGTGTCGTAGTCTACGTTACTCGACGTAGAACTGTAAGGAGTTACCTTACAGGCGTGTCGTAAGGTACCTTACAGGCGTAAGGTACCTTACAGTTACCTTACAGGCGTGTCGTAGTCTACGTTACTCGACGACACGCCCACCAGGCCAATGAGAGCACGGTAAAATCTAGCCCTACCCCTGACCCTAAACCTAACCAGACCCATGCACAATGCGACATGCCCACTATAGGACACGCCCACTATAGGACACGCCCACTGGGTTGCAAGCCGCAGATAGATACACTTGCATGGAGCTGCATCACGTCTGCTGGATTATTCTGCATTCATCAGTGTTTGCTTCACAAAGCTGTGATGTCCAGCTGTGGACAGAGACAGCGTCTCTTCAGGACATCACAGAACTTTTCTGGCTGCTTCCTAAGATGCATCCTTCCCTCCATCCTCATCTTTAGAAACAGGAACTATTTAAAACGCGACTGGAACCATGGAAGTTGTTTTTAAAGGCTAGTTATTTACCGCAAGCTAGCATGCTAGCGGTTACTGTTAGCAGAAAGCTAATAGCCGTGCTGCTTCTCCACACTTACTCCTGACTCTGCCTTGTACCGTGCTGAACCTGGTTCGCTCGGTACAGGTCTACGCAGCCTTTTAACAGTTGTGGGTCCACTTGGTCCTGGTCTGGATCTCCTAACAGTTCTCAGTCCACTTGGTCCTGGTCTGGATCTCCTTACAGTTCTCAGTCCACTTGGTTCTGGTCTGGGTCTCCTTACAGTTCTCAGTCCACTTGGTTCTGGGGGTCTCCTTACAGTCCTCAGTCCACTTGGTTCTGGTTTGGGTCTCCTTACAGTTCTCAGTCCACTTGGTTCTGGTCTGGGTCTCCTTACAGTTCTGGGTCCGCTCTATGGGGGTCTCTTGCATGCTTGAGCTGAACCAGTGGACCGGGCTCTGTGAGAAGGTTCTTGGAGCTGACTACAGTTCTAAGTCCGGTTCTAACCTGTTGTCACCGTCTTCCTCTGCGTCATCACTCTTCTGAACTGGCTGATGATCCACCTCACAAACCAGTTCCAGTCCAGCTGTTCTGGAGCATCTTTTATGTTTTCCATTGTTTTGATGTCTCATGACTGTCTCATCTGGTGACGTAGTGTCATGGAGAGGCTAAAGTGCTAGCGGCTAGCAAATGTTGGCTTTATAACATTGGATATTTACGTGAATATCAGTCTGATTGACTTCTAACTGCACAGAACTTCTGATTTTGTTTTGCTGGATTGTTCTATTGCTTAATTACTTGAAGTCAAGGTTGTGTCATCAGCACTTTAAGCTTGCACATAATGTGAAGTATGGATGGGTCTTGGCAAAGAAACCATGTAAGCTACAATAATCCAGTTCCAAAGGTTGAGTTTTTAAGTGAAATTGTGTTATATATTGCGCTCCTGAGTTGATGTTGCTGATCCTCTAACACAGTGCTTCTCAACCCTGGTCCTCAGGGACCCCCGCCCTGCTGGTTTTAAAGATACTCCTACTTCAACACACCTGACTCAGATGAAAGGCTCATTAACAGCTTGCAAAGAACT
Source organism: Atherinomorus stipes (assembly GCA_023101725.1). NCBI lineage: Eukaryota > Metazoa > Chordata > Actinopteri > Atheriniformes > Atherinidae > Atherinomorus > Atherinomorus stipes. The sequence continues at coordinate 50,093 of JALJCO010009905.1, forward strand.
TGATGAGCAGTTGAGTTGATCTGAATCAGGTGTGGTGGAGTTGGAAACCTGGAATACATGCAGGGCAGGGGTCCCTGAGGACCAGGATTGAGAAGCCCTGCTCTAACATAAACTAATGTTTTTGCTTGATTCACCTGGACGGATGGGCCATCAAACAGTGGTAACCAGAATTCAGCTACAACAGAAGCCGACTCACACCCCTGGCAGGGTTCCCACTCTTTTCTTGAAGTTGTTTTCCAGGACATTTTTTTAGGACTACAGTATGAGTCAAGTTATCACAACATAAACTAATAAATTCTACAAGTTCTACAGTTGTAGCTTATATTTTTTACAGCAACGAAGCGGCGATGAAGCGGCGATGAAGCGGAGACTTCAAGGGGGAGACAAAGTGGAGACGACGAAGCAGAGACGACAAAGCAGCAACAAAGTGATGACGAAGCAGAGACTACAAGGCGGAGACGACGAAGTGACGACGAAGTGACGACGAAGTGACGACGAAGTGACGACGAAGTGACAACAAAGCCGAAGCAGCGACGAAGCAGCGACAAAGTGATGACGAAGCAGAGACTACAAGGCGGAGACGACGAAGTGACAACAAAGCCGTAGCGGCGCCGACGAAGCGCAGACGAAGTGACGACGAAGTGACAACAAAGCCGAAGCAGCGACGAAGCGGCGACAAAGTGGCAACACCTCAAGCTTTTCCAGGGCGTTTTACTCTTTTTCTCACACGTGTCATTTTCCAGGTTTTCCAGGATGCGTGGGAACCCTGCCTGGCTCTGCCACGGTTGGACGCGTCAGGCTGAATACCTCCAAGACAAAAGTTTCTCTCTATGTCTGCAAATGTAATTGTTTAATTGCCTTTGTTTTATTTTTAATCACATCATGGTTTTATAATATCATTGAACTCCCGCTTACATAATGAAAGCGTGGCATCGTGAACTTGTAAGTTTTTGAATCATCAACGCCCACACAGGCTCAGCACAAGCTGTCAAGCAGCAGATGCATGCATCTGTACAGAGAAGCATTTAAATGTTAATCATTCTCCCCAAGTTCACCAAAACATACGACTGTATTAATAGTTTACGTGTTAACACAGACAGGGAGTGTGTGCATTATTCTGCATCAGTTATTGTAATTAAGTGGCGGGAACAGGCAGCTGGGAGCAGTGGCCGGACCAGAGGGTCCTGTTCAAATACACAGAAGTAAAAAAAAAAACCCCAAAAACAAACAAAAAGCCTATTGGATTAGTTGAAGTGTTGCAAAGCAGAGGCCTGCAAAGCCACCCATATATGTAAGAGCTTTGCTTTTATGAGCTGCTGCTCTTCTCAGGCAGGCAGTTAAACTCGTCGGAACGGCATCCCTGCATATGCAAACACACACACGTATTCTGTTAATATGCAGCTTGTTTTAACAGGAGACACTTTATGTCTCCAAGTCACATCTGTTATGCAGAGGCTGATTTCCTCCCAAAGCTCCCAGAGACTTGATATCTCCGTCAGGATTAAACACATAGGTTACACACACACAAACAGTGCAGAGACTGCGATGAGTCAAATTGAGGGTTGCTAATTATAGCCTGGGGAAAGTTTTCCTTTTTGCTCATCATCAGCTCTCTTTGGAAAGACTCTGCTGGTAGGGGGATGTGAGGTGGGCGGCAGCTCCTTTCTCCAGGCATCCGGCCTGTCCTCTTCCTCGACTGTGCATGCTCTCTGCATCTGGACCTCTTCAAGAGCCTCCACCCGCAAAGCTCTTCCTCTTTCCACTGCATTTATTTTCTGTCTTTCGGTTGCACAGAATTGAATGGCTGAGCATTCTTGTGTCGTGGATAAAAGGCTGCCTATTGTCCCTCAGCACACAGCGACGTGCAGATTTTTATATTCAGAAAGGTTTATGAGGACAATATTAAAAGATGTAGACCCCCCACCCCCTGGATGTTTCCTGCATCAGCCCCTCCCAGTACTTTTATTCCTTATAGAAAAATACTTTTAAAAAAAGCTGGATTATAAACAGCTGGTCTACGATCCTCAACCCAGGATCCACCAACAGGGCCAGTATGATGTGTATTACTGGTATGTCTGCAGCCATGCAAACCAAGCATGAGTAAAGAGGTGAAGAAAGTTTGGTCTGATTAAATACGTCGTCCTGCATCAGCCCTGCATCAGCCTCATATCACGTTTTTTTTTCCTTTTAAAATCCTACTGATTTTACGGTATTTGACGGTATAGGTATATATATATACCGTCAAATACCGTAAAACCAGTAGGATTTCTAAAAATAAAAACTGTGATATGAAATATATATTATTTATTGATTGTAAAGGTGAAGCTTTTGCTGACGATCTGCCAAAGTCAGCTAACTCGAAACTAACAGGAGCTAACAAAGATTAGCCCCCTAAGCGGCGGGGTAAAGGTAAGACACGCTTAGACTTGCTATTTGCTGACTAAAAACCGCTGTTGTGCGACTCTGCTGCAAACTGAGACCTTGTGTCAGCATGGTGTTGCTTTGTTTAGATCCCTCCCCTCTTTCCCATCTAATGGAGTTCACCAGCGCATGAACCAAAAAGGCTCATAAAAGTCCACAAAAACTTGTCAATATTCCTCCATACTGCTCGTCCGATGTAATCCAAGTGTCCTGAGTGGGTAGCGTCCAGAATTTGCTGGAAACCACATCATTTAGTAGATTTTTAGAGCTCAAACAGTAGAACATGTAGCTGCCGCGAAGCGCTTCCTTGTGAGTTCACAACACTACGGAAGCCACAGCAGATGAGATCGCACGTTCTCTTTTTCTTTCTTCATTTGTTTTAAATCAATATCCAACCCCTCTTGTGTTTGTCCTGGTTTGTCTGCAGATCGTTCGCTCTTAGCACAATATAAACAGCAAATTTCTTCTTCTACGCTTGCATTATTGACAGAGTAGGTGCTGAACACCGTGGCTTCCGTGGTATCGTGAACGTGCAAGTAGAAACTGCAATGTACTACTGTTTAGGCTATAAAAATTTATTTTATGATGTGGTTTCCAGTAAATTCTGGACGCTGCCCACTCAGGACACTTGGATTACATTGGACGAGCAGTATGGAGGAATATTGACAAGTTTTTGTGGACTTTTATGGACCTTCTTGGTTTAGTTGCCGGTGAACTTCATTACATGAAAGTTGGGGGAAAACAAAAACCTGTTTGATCTCCGGCTGCATTTGAGATATTAAAAAGTGCTCTAGAGTCTTGTGCAGCATGAGGATGAGGAGAAGATGAACACACATCATTCTGTGGGTGTACTATTCCTTTAAAACAAATTTATTGTTTGGGATCAAAGATGCAGTTCGTTACTGGACTAACAAGGTTAAGTTGTTGATCCCAGTGAAGCTTGCTTCATGGTTGGGAGGGGCAAAACTGCAAAGCTCCTAGTTTTTCTAAAGCTCAGTTATGAAACGTTGGGGAGAGATTTGCCAGGTATTTTTCTTCTGCCTCGGCCAGCCTCAAGCAGACCAATGGCTTTTCCTTTGCGGTTTGGACCGACGTGTTATTGTGAGAAAGACTTCATTTTGTGGTCTTCGAACAGCTCTGGACCAAATGGTTTGTCAACTCATTTGAGGAGTGAGCAGCCCAACTTCGGATGCAGTCGTAAATCAGGATTGTTTTCTGTTGCATGTCAGAAAAGCAGCACCCTCTTTGTCTGGTTTACATCTAAAAATGTGGCACCAATTGCTGCTGTTTTACAAGGGTTTGGACTTCCTTAGGTGTCTGACTGATGTCTGATTTGTTTTTTCTAGAATGATTTAGCAGAGTTGTGTGTGAAACTATATGTGTTTGTTGTGTCGTTTGTCTTTTCGTGTCATTTGTCCTTGTTGATATTTAGTCTGCACTCACAGAAGGAAACTTGTTCCCGGTTGTGGTGTTACAGCTGCTGATGTGGCTTTTCTCCACCGGGACCACTCAGGACACCACTTTCCACATCAGCTTTCTCATGCTCCTTCTTCCCGGTCTTACTGCCAGCTGGGATGTCTGCATCGATCACATCCTCTGACCTCCACTTCCTATCTGCCAACACTGTTTCTGCTTGATTGACAAACATCTGCTTGACTGTCTGGAACTTGAAAGTCCCACAGGACGTATGCCTTGTTGTTCTCAGCAAATGTCAGTGATGGGTTCCATTGGGACTTGGGGACCTCTCCCCATACTTATGACAGAAGTGCCTGCACACTTTTCCAGCCAGTTGGCCAGCAACGATCAGAAGAGAAGACGCAAAAGTGGTGTCTCATCTTCATCTTTTTATCCGCGTTACACGAGCGTCGTCATGAAGAAATCTGTGTGCATATGAGGATGCAAGAGTGTGTGGAATTTGATTAGATATGCACGTCAGGCCGTGAGGTGGTGCTGTGATAGAACTCCACCATGTCCGCGCGCATGCGTAAAACCTTAGATCCGCTGGGTTTACGCAATGTCCCATTTCGGAGTTCCGGAGTAAACCCTACCTGCACACTACCTACGTAGCCCGCACACTTCAAAGCTGTTTAATTGTTTCTGAAGTGAGACGGCTGAGTCGTCCGACGTTGTTTTTTCCTGTTTGTGTGAGACATCAACGCACATGTGACATGAGCATGACGAGAGCAGGTCCTGTCATTTTTGTGTTTTGGGCCGTGCAGTATAGAATGCAACAGCGTCGCGTCCTCGGGATTTCCACTTTGGAATGAGTCTTCAGATTTTTGCGTCTTCAACCCAGAATAACGCTGTTGCCATGTGGATGAAAGACAATTCTGATTAAATATTTTGGCATTTTAACCTGCAAACGTCCTCGTGTGAACAGCCCCTTAGACCCTGCTGTCATGTGTCCTACAGTTTTGGGGGTATTTTTGCAAAGTAAGCCCCTCAGGTCTGCTCTGGTAGTCTCTTTATAGCCCCGTTTCCACCCACTGGTCTGGGTCTCAGTCTGGTCTGGCCAGGCTGGACCGGGTGGGTTTTGGTACGGATGTGTTGATGTGCGTCCCCACAGCAAACTGTACCCTTACTCTGGAAACAGAGTATTAACTGGATAGTGCTGCTACGTGATCGCGTGACATCATTGCCATGTAACACCTTTTAACCACCACATGTAACAGAAACAAAAGGAGTCATCCCTGCTTTGTTTTTACGCCGAGTCACGCGGCAAGTGACGGATTTTTCAATGAATCAACGGATTGCTGTGAATTAGCTCCACCTCTTTGGTACGGATTGGTTAGATCAGTACCCCTACCAAAAAAGTAGGATGGGTCGAGTCAGATATAAGGGTACCCATCCCAGTTTTTATCTGTGGAGATGCAACAAAACGTGGGCCGATTTGGGTCGGCCCGACCCGGCCAAGACCCGCTGGTGGAAACTGAGCTTATGTATTGGAGCTTAAGGAATATTATTATGCCACTATAACCAGAGCCCCGGATTTTCAGCTACTGTTGGGACTCAGATGGTGTCAGACTCTGAGAAGAACCAACGTTGAGAAGAAGCTTGGTCCTGTCATGGACCAGGCTTCATAGCACCTTCAGTAGGGGTGGGCAAGTCCGGTTCTCGAGGGCCGGTATCCTGCAGGTATTAGGAGTTTCCCTGAGGCAACGCACCTTGTGACTGGAGCAGAGCTTGGCATCAATGACCCTGTCCCAATACCCACCCTAAACCCCTGTATGAAGTGCACATTAAGGGTTGGAGTGTGCAGTAAAAAGGCAGAACTGGGATGGTGATGGTTCTTCCATCATCTTGCACCACAATGTCATTTATGTCATTGCTTCCAAACTCAGCTTCATCTCTGTTGTTGGTGAAGAAAAAGTCATTTTCAGACCTAAACAGAATAAAGTTAATTTCATCTATTCTTGTAAAATACATGTTATTAAATCCATACATGTTTAATTAATAAATAAATGAATTACTGAACTCATTTATGTAGATGGCTGTATAATTTCACCAGTACAGGGTAAACTTGTTTATCCCCGGGGGCCTGTTAAATAACTGTTGCATTCTAAACTAAATGTATAATAATAATTTATTGTCTGCTCTGCGACTGTTATTGTTAGCATAGAATGTCCATAAATGTCCACATGTCCATAAAAACGTGTGTCAGGTAAACAGGTCTCCCTTGTTATCGACGCTGTGTCTCAATGGGACTTACCTGTGTAAATAAAGAAAAAAAAAAAAAAAATACAGCTCCTTTTATCAGTAAATTGATAACTTTCATTATTCAAATGCTGTGAATTTTAATATTTAAAGCAAACACTGGATCTGAAAACTGGAAAAGGAGAGAGGGGTTAGTGATGCTACTCAAATGAAATTAAATTCAGAGAAAGCCTAAACTAAAGACCAACATAAACCTGATCTAGGATTTCTAAAAACCAAAAGGGAAAGGAGCAGCACCAACAAGCTCAAATCTATAAAGAAATTTAAACACAACCATAAAACAAGGCTTAACTGTTCCAACTCCAAAACTACACCAGTGTAAAACAAATAGACAACTAAACCTAACCTACCTAACTACTCAAACCATTCACCAACAGAAACTCCTGGAAAACCAAAACTAAAGAAACTCCAAGTTTCCCAAACTAAAGTCACTAAAACCACAAAAGAAACAAACTAAGGGCGACTGTTTCCATATCAAGCAGTTGCCAGTCTCTGGTGCTCTGTGGGCCCTTTTGTTAGCCTGGTACGCCAGCCTGACCAACGCCTGTATGAGATGCACAGCAAGTCAGGCTGGGTTTCCTCTGCTGGAGACTGATTTCCAACTCGAGATGAGAGGTGGGACAAACAGGCAGTGTTGATCGGTCTTGGTCTCAAGACCATTTTTTTTAGGTTCTTGGTCTCGTCTTGGTATCGACTGCATTTTGTCTCAGTCTTGTCTCTGTCTTGGACAGGGCGGTCTTGGGATTTTTGAACGAGACCGGTCGAGACCATTGCTGATCGGCTTTTTGTCCATAACTTAGCTGCTGATAAGAGTGGAAAAGGTCCCCAAAAACAGCTGATAACAACTTAAAAACATTGGTAGTGTTACGTCTCCCTGCAGCTGCAGCGTGACTGTGACCGACACCTCCTGCATCCAGAGAGGTGCGAGCTGAAAGGAGGAGAGCGGCTGTGTGAACTTGTTAGCATGGCTGTAGCTAACATTGAAGACATCGAGGCCTGGACCAGGACCTCGGTATTTATAATAAAATTAACCAAAAAACTATGAAGCTCAAAAGCTTTTACCTGAGAAGACGATTTCTGTGCGGATTGATACTGAAACAGTGATTGTTCCTCGACCAGCCACCTGTATCATTGAACTGATTCTCAAGCTAAATCTGATTTTCATATTTATTATCATTAACATGAACACAGTGAAAACTAACTAAATCGTACGAATAGGTTGGAACTGCTTCTTCTTCCGCCTGGCAAGGCGCAACAGTGCGCCGCAGCAGCTGACCGCTCAGTCACTGATCAGTGATCAATCATCCACACAGCAAATGCTCGTTATTGACTTCAAGTATGCAGAGTGATTATTTTTACACTTCAGAGATCATTAAGAACAACTTACCTGCAACAGTGAGGCTTAGCAGGGTCATTATTTTCTCCAGGTTTGTAGAGTTCATATTTACTGAACTAACTCCCTGATTGCGCGTGTCTGATTGAGTCTACATGGTTCTCACTTCATGCAGCATGTGTTTACCTCAGGTTAGTTGTAAATCTGAATTTTGTTTGATTATAAGCTTTTTAGTAGCGATTATATCATTTCATGTTTGTGCAAACTGTCTCATTACTAAATGAAATAGTTTTTCCATAAACTTTTCAATATTGTGAGTGTGATGATAGTGACTGCAGAAATTTCAGATGATATGCAGCACTTATATATCTGTAGGTATAGTAGTACTTATACTCTAGTCATAATTCTAAAACAGACAGTGAGATTAAAAAGAGAACAAATGACAGAAAATAAGATAAACTACCATCCTGCTTGTTAGGAGAGATTTCTGTCAACTTGGCTGTAATTAAATTTGATGTTTGCCAAAATTTATCTTAAAGTTATACCGTGTAACTTTTGACTCAGATATTAAGCCTAAAATGAGCCGTATTAGATGATTTTTTTTGGGCCAATATACTAGGGGTGTCCCCGACTAAGAATTTTCATAGTCGAACCTGATTCGTCAGATCATGCCATTCGCCGACGAATAGTCGAATCATGTTTTTTGTTCCCCCTTCTTTATTCATAATCGTCTTTTCCTGCTCCAGAGAAAGAGCTGGAACACCTCATTAAATAAATTCAAATGTTTTTTATTTGTTGTTTTTTTGTCTGTTTGTTTTGTTTGTTTTTTTGCTTAACAATTTAAAGTCAGGAAAGAAAATTAAAAGGGTGTTGACAGTCTGTGCGCAGCAGTCAAACATATACAGAGGAATTACAATAGAATAACCTTCACTGAATAAATAAATCAATTACACAACAATAAAAAAAATAGGCTCATAACGAAGTACAAAGTTATATCCATGTAAAACGGAAAGTAAAAGTTAGAATCTGCGCAGCAGAAAGCCAATGAACAGGAGAGGTGCTCCTCGCTTCGTTAACAATAAAGCCGACAGGACAATCTGCTCTGGATGGCGGAGTGGAGGTGGAGGGAATGTGTAGAACATCACAGCCATGATTATTCCACAACTTGCTGGAATAGTGCAGCATCTTCTCCTGGCATCTCCACCGTTCAGGAGCCGCTCCACATGTGCGCTCAACAGCTGACGCAGCGAAACGGCGGTCCAGTTCAGGACAAAGATAAAAGCGCTGCTCAGGGAGTCTGATATCAGCCACAGGCTTCATGATTCAGGACATCATGGTTCTTAAAAATGCGTTCTTTCCTGATATACAGTGACTGACACGTGTCAGCACTCTGAGCAGGCTTCCCTTTGCAGAAACCAGACATCGTAACTTTGGAGAGGCGGGCCATAGATGAAAGTGCCGTAAAGCAACTTGCTTTACGGCACCTCTTCCGTAAACACAGAAAGCTCTACTTGTGCTACTTTGTCTCATTACTCAAAGCTTAGTCATGGTGGAACAAAGTAAAAAGGTGAAAGTGATGTCTGAGCAGGCCAGAAAAAAAAAGAGGCGAAGGGATCACGGCAGATCAGAAACACAAGTGGATATTGGAAAAGAATTCAGTCGTTGGAGATTTCTGAAACAGCAGTGTGGAAGCTAAACCCGCTCTCTGTTTGCCACCGTATCATTAGACTGTAAGTAAGTTTGGCTGTTGTGTAAACATATGATATGGTTAACATATGGTTTTCATACGCTGTTCAGAAGGAAGCAGAACCACTGTAACGTCCCGTAAGCTGAGCTAATCCAGACGTTCTCATAACAAACATGAGTTTTGCCAAAGTTACGACTTCATTCAGTGCTCAAAACTACAACTTGGTTTCGTGGCCGGTTTTGATGGCGCATTTATCTTTGCATTGTGCGTTTTGTGTGTGATGTTTCAGCTATGTAAACATATATAATTAGAAACAGTTAGAGGCGCATACCTCCGCCAGGGGTAAATCCTTCAGTAGTGAAAAATCCTTTAGAAAATTCTTGAATCTTGATGAACTCATTTATTTCAATATCCAAACACGGAAGAGGAGATTTAAATTTGTGTCATTGCTGTGAGGCCTGTGAGACGTTGGTGCCGTTGCAGGTTTTGCGCTCCTCGTGGCCAAAAGTTACACAATATAACTTTAAGTATTTTCTTTGTTAATGGAGATATAAATATTAGAAAAACCATTGTATTATCTTAGTTTAGGCCCATGTTATGGATTAGTCACCTCATTGTTGTGTAACATTCATTTTTATTTTATGATCTTTTGGCAATAGCAGCCGGTGCAGTCAAACCATGTTGCTATCATTTAAGTTAGTTAACATTACAATTTTTTTTTCTCGATTCTAATGACATTGTTTTATCAAGATAACAGCCTGTATAACGTGCTTGTGCTGATATTGGTATAAGACGATCAGGCTAATGTCATGTCCCGTAGCCGCAGAGTTATGGAACAATGGTTCTGTTTCGTTCCACTACCAGTGTGGATATGTCTCCTCGCGCTCCGCGCAGGTGGACTCCTAACGACAACAAAGTCAATCAGGTGACGTGTCGGCCAGCTGACTGGCAGCCATCCAGGAATTCACAGAACCACAGTTACCTGTGTAACTTTCGTTATAGCTGGTGTTTACCTTTCAGTAAGCCGTGGTATGTGGTGACAGCTGATTATGTCCATGGTGGCTGCGGTTGTGGCTTACAATTAAACAGACAGGGTTAAAAGTGCAAATAAATGTAAATAAAGTATCTTCTTCTTCTTCTTCTCCTGAATTGACAGACTGAACGCTGCTTTGGCGTAATGCTGCTCCCCACAGTTTGAAGACATATTTGCATTTAAGGGTGTTCCATTTCTAAGTCACAAAATAGCCCTTAACACTTCGTTTTGAGGGCGACTAAGATTGAGGGTTGAGCTTGAGGGTTAAGATTGAGGGTTAAGATAGGAATTGGTATTGGCCCTTGGTCTTATCTTGGTCTCGACCTCTAAATGTCTTGACCTTGTCTTGGTCTTGGTACTGCCTGGTCTCAGAAATGTCTTGGTCTCGGTTGGTGCAGTCTTGACTACAACACTACAAACAGGAACAAATTGATCTGGAGAGAACCAATCAGAGAAACACGGAAGTAACACAAACGTTTTTCTGTCAGAGGAAAGTCCTCAGAGCAGCAAGTTGTGGTTTTAAAGACATGGGTAGCTCATTTAAAGGCATTAGCCACCCCTGGGTGAAATTGAGCCTCCCCCTGCAGTCCCCTGAGTTGGACAAGTGAACAGAACTATGGCGGTGCTTCGCCTGTGATTTGCCTGTACTTCCACTGCATATAGTTCCCTCACTGAATGCCGCCTAGTCTGTCCTTTGATGTGAAATCGGCTTGTCATTTGTACTCGATCAGAATGTGCGGGTCATGAAACGTAATTGGAAAAAATCTTGAGTTAATTAGTTCACTTTCCCCAAGTGGTGCTATTTGGAACCACCAGATTACAGCAACTAAGCTAAGCTAAGCTAAAGTCAGTGCTGCCAGATTCAGAGAATGACTGGGTCAGGTAGAAAACACTTCTGCCCACTTATCCAGCTCAGGGGACTGCGGGGGGAGGCTCAGTTTCACCTAGGGGGGCATTTGCCCTTAAGAGATCAGAAAGAGCATTATTATATAGTTTTTCATCTGCAGCTGCCATTCTGACTGTTTATGGTTAGAGAAATGAGTTGCCAAAAAAGACATGTCAAGTCCCGCCTCCTGCGCTGTGATTGGTCCGGTCAATTTTTGGAAATCACTTCCCATTGGAGGGAACCCAGACTGACTTGCATGTTCTATATGGCTGGCTATGTTGAGTCTGCACACCGTGAAGGCACAGACTACGTCCTCTCCTACGGTAGGCTGCTGAAATGGGACAACGTAGCCAATAAGAATTTCCCATAGTGCTCCAGTCCCATTACCTAGCAACTGCAGACTCCTAAGCTTTCCAGAGATGGCATTCTTTCCAGTTTTCCTTCAGATACGTTGTAAAAAACTAAATTGGAACCAAACATTTTTTCCTTTTTATTTATTTGTCATTACCTGAACGTTAACATCCCATTAACCGCCATTAACACCTGAATAATGTCAAAGAAATGCATTTTCTGAGGCAAACACTCTCTTTTTAAGCTTGTCTGCATATTTTTATATTTTCCACAGAGGCTGTTGTTTCTAATGGGTAAATACTTCATTTAACGCTTAAAAATCCACGAATATATCCAAATATTACAGTTGTAGCTCTGCTGCTTTACTCCCTTTCAACTTGTGCACAATGAATTCTGGAACAGGAGAGGCCACAAAGGATTCATCGCATGTATCCTTTGTTTCAGGCCAAATGGAGTGCGGGTTTGGAGGGTGAATTTGGAGGCTCCTTCAGACGTTTTTTGATTTGGGACAGTACTTGACGTGCCACTGAGACGTATTCAGCTGACGAATCCGCACTTCGCAGACTGCAACATGAGACACAGCTATGGTGTTGGTCAGGCTGGTGTACCAGGCTACCCTTTTGTAGCTGCATGTTGCAGCTCCAGCTGTGGGAGTTTAGCAGGTGAGGAAGGAGGGGATGATGGTGGTGTGGTGCCAGGCCAATCACATGGGAGGATTGAAGCAGGAGGATTTGCATATGGAATGACAGACGGATGAACTTAGTAAACCGGCGGCCGTAACAGCGACCTGACACAGCGAGCATAACGCCAGTTTACAAGATCATATGTTTAAACCAAAAACTCTCCTTCTGTCCAGAGCTTCAGTCTATTTAAAAGGATAAAATGATCCAATTTGTTAAAATGAGCACTGAAGTCCAGAAGTACCAGGACTGAACACAATCCGACATCTTGACCAGAACCAGAATGGCATCTGTCTAAAAGCACCATGACTCTCCAAACAAGATGTGCAGCCAGTGCAGGGAAAACACTCTCCTAAGTACTTCACACAACCCCACTTAAAAAATCCCTTTAATGGGATGAGAGAATCCTGCATGCCAGCGAGCTTGGCTTCTGCGTCCCGGCTTTATGCTGAGGAAGCTGAGAGGGTTAATCATGATGATTATAGAAAACATGCAGCTCATAGAGACGTTTCAGCACATTAAAGTTATACTGCTCTCCATCAGATTGCTGCGTGCCTGTTGGATTGAAGACACACATGAGGTTTACTTCTTACTTGGCTCTCCTTCAGGCCTCATCGCTTCATCATGCCAGCATCCCAGAACCATCACAGGATGGCGTCAGAAGGCTTGTAGACTTTGAAAGTCTGAATTTTCCAATCCTCTTTACTTTCCCAACATAAATACATGAATGCTCCTCATGAGCAGCGTATAAAAGTCGTAAATAAGTGCTGTAGGTGCTCCAACGCAACACGTGGAGCGGACGCTGCTGTGAGAGGCCTCTTCTGTGATTAGCGTGTTCTCAGGACCCCTGTGATGGCGGGGGCATGGCGGTTGCAGATGAAGCTCGGGGAGCAGGGGTGTCTGATGGATTCAAGCATAACGCTGTGAGTTCAGAGAAGCTGCCAGAGGCAGGATGCGGCCCCACCATCATCCTGCTTCCCGTGTGAATGGAAACCCAAGTCCAGGCTCTGTCCTGGGGTTCCCCCTCACGTACGCTCACACCAGCACTCCCACACACACACACACACACATGACCACATCCCTAAACCCCACCAGACCCTGGCACCACACACCCAGCTCCCCCACCCTCCACTGTCCTCCCCCTCTTCTCTGCTTTCCTCCCTGGCCCCTAATTGCTTTTATGCCTTTATTCTCACAGTGTGAGAAGTTTGACAATGTACATAAACGAAATTCCAGAGCAGCAGCGGGATATGGAAAAAGCACATGTGGAAGCAGTTTGCCACCCCTCTGGAGAAGACTGGGAATCTGCAGCCTTATACATTTATTTTCAGCAGAGAAGGATGTCACCGTTACAGGCCTGAGGCCCATTTCCACTTGTTTGTGCCTTTACAGGAACCAAATCCCTGCCTCGTAGGCCGCGTTGTGCTTCTCAGGGTTATATTTAGTGGACCCACCCACTTGTTTTGTCCCTGATTTATGCAGGTCCCGGTATGGCTGCTCTACTTCATGCCAGTTCTTTGTGGTCGCACACACTGAGATTGTTCTGTAGCTATGCAGAGTCCGCATCTCTTGATGAGTGCATGGGCACGAACAAAACCTTTTTTTATGTGTTTTTCCACCTGACAGTGATTTGTTGTTTGGAGAGCATGAAGCTACATGCAGGACACCGTGGACCTGATTTACAAAGAATTCAGATAAAGACCGCTAATTTCTTTGCCGCGCTGATAAATAGCGTGCGTTGTCTCTTCAGCTTTTGCGGGTGATCTACAAAGGTTACACACACAATCTGTAACAGATGCAAACAACAGTATTTAAATGAGCATTTAGCTGCGCTATTGCTGTGCCATGAAAGTTCAGAAGAGCACGTGATAAACGCAAAATGTAATTTGACCTGATAGAGAGATATTAGTTCCAGAGATATAACATGAGGCAAATAAAAGATAGAACATAGACCCCTTCACAGATTGTAAACAATGTGACGTATTTCAGTGGGCGGGGCTTAGCTGGAGGCAAAAATCAGCTGTAGTTGCTATGTTAAGAAGCGGCAGCTAGCAGGTTTTGGTGGCTTTTTCGTGAAAGGAGAGCTTTTAACCAAGTGTGTCAGTCTGGGAACTGTGGGAATATGTCCAGACACTCTATAGACCATGATAGCTGTTTCAGTAAATGAACGCTAGCAGATGGAAGCAGATGGCTGATCCAGGCACCTTACAGGAGAGGATGACGGTCTTCTGCTGCAGACGGTGGAGTGGCTGGACAAACGTTGTTCCTCCTTTTCTGGCACCCAAACATTTTAAAGTCATAACACTTTGGAAAGCTAATTTCTGCAGTCTGCGCTGCTCTTTCCTCTGTTCTTGCCTCCAGCTACAGTGGCGACATCACTGTGATGTGGGCTGTGAAGGGTCGATAAGACAATAACTATAAACAAAAAAAAATGCAGCAGGTTTCCCGTAAGAAGAAGCCAGTTTATAAGGACATGAATAAGGAGACGCTGTTGAAGATGGTCTGATATTACATGCACAGTGCGCTTTCTTTGGCACAATGCCAGGTGCTGGACCTGCGTAATTCCCCCCCACCCCACCGCAAAACTCAGTATAAAAAATAGTATCAATAGTTTGTGCTACATTACTGGTTATTTCCAATGAGTTTTGTGTGGGCTGGGGGGCAACTTCTGGCCTGGTCCACCAGCTTGACCAATGTCATGTATTAGATACACGGCAAGTCAGTCTGGGTTCCTCCGCTGGAGACTGATTTCCAATGCGAGACGAGAGGCGGGACTAACAGGAGGAAAGTTAACCGGAGAGAACCAATCAGAGAAACACGGAAGTCGCTGTCGCTGGCGGCCTTAAGCGTAGTCCCAAGTATACCAGCTGCAGCCGCTGCCCAAGGGGTGTGTTGTAAAACTGGGCGTGGTTTGTAGTGAAAATTGGCGTCGTTTTCAGGCAGATTGTCGTTAGGGTTAGGGGAGGGTATAGGGTCAGGTTCCACTCAACCCTACGGTCGGCGTGGTTTTAGGGGTGTGGTTTGCAGTGGCTCCGGCTGCAGCTAGGTGCCACTCTGTAGTTTGGCACTCTGTTGCTATGGTGACGCCGGAAGTCAGCGTTTACACGTTGTTTTTCTCTCTCTGTTTAATGTAGTTTTCTTGTGTATATTAACATAGAATGTTTGGTTTTATTATTATAAATACTCTGTTACATGTCAGCATTGTTTATTGCTGAACTACTAACATGAGAAAGCGTTTGTGTCACACGTCATGTGACTATGACCCGGAAGCTGTTAGTGATAGAGCGTTTCATGGTTTAATGGAATTAAGAACCCATTCATCAGTAAGAAGCGTGGACTATTTGATACTAGTAACAGTGATGCAAACGTCTTTTTGTTAGAGGAAAACATGGAGGAAAGCCTTCAGAGCAGCAAGTTGTTGTGGGTTTAAGCACATGTGCAGCTTAGTAAGTCTTCAGAAAGGGCATCGTTATATAGTCGCTCCACTGCAGCCATTCTGACTGTTTATGGTAGAGAAATTAATTGCCAAAAAAGACGTGTTGTGAAGTCCCACCTCCCGCGCTGTGACTGGTCCGGTCAATTTTTTACCGGAGTGGAAATCACTTCGCAATGGAGGGAACCCAGACTGACTTGCCGTGTATCTCATACATGGCGTTAGTCAGGCTGGTGGACCAGGCTACCTCAGAGTAGGGATGCGTCATAGTGAATCATCGTAGCTGGCTCCCAGTTTCGCAGTACTTTGTTGTGACTGGCCACTATGAAGGCCATGTAGCCAGTCACATTTGAGCATATAGGTTCGTACAAATATACGAAAACAGAAAGAAAGGTTATGTTCCATTGCAAGTGAGGACAGGAGTTAATGGTGAGGACAGTGCATTGCATTGTCTTGTATTATAACCATGTGACACCTGAAAGTTTAATTTTGTTGTTTTATTGTATTGTGCATCTTTTCTTCAACTGCCGAAGGTCTGCTGATGCTAATTAGCTTGCTAATGATAACTCAACATATTTACCTCTGTTGCTACATATGTTCATTAATATGTACTGTCCCTATCAAATAAAAAAAAGGTTTGAAGGCAGAATAAATGTGCAGAATTTTAAGGCTACTCATAAATGTAATGAATGCAAAAAAAGTTTTTAACACACAAACCATTAATTTATTGCAAAATTAAGGTAAAATATAGGGCTGCAAATATTTTAAATTAGGAGCCGTTCGGGCGTGAAAGAGCCGGCTCTTCTTTGGGAACCGAATCAAAAGAGCCGGCTCTCTAAAAAGAGCCGGACTTCCCATCACCACCTCAGAGCAGCGGCAGCCACGGTCTGGAGAGGAGGAGCATGCAGGAGCTGACATAAATTTTAACAAACATACCATTAGCAAAAAATAAAAGAAAATAAAAGACGTAAATAATGTCAGCTTTAAAGGGATATTGTGTAAGTTCTCCTGTTATCTATTCACAAAAATTGTTTATTTCGTTCAAATGTGTTTTTCCATTAACCAGTAATCACTCCCATCAACAAGCTGAAGTGCTCCTGTACGCTCTGAATTTGCCAGTCGTATCATTCATATCTACATGGAGCGGGTCAGCTCGGTGGGGGCTACCATGTCGTGTTGCCATGGTTTTATGTTCAGTCGAAGTGTGACAGTAGGAAACCACAGAAACTCACCGGAGACACCGGAGTTGTCAGTTCAGTTCGAGGTGATGCTTTTGAAAAGTCACCGTGGTGCAGCGAGGAGGACCTGAGCGTTACACTGATGCTGGGTTCACGTGCAGTCGGCCGTCAGTAACAAACCAGTTGTCATTTTAATCACAGAAGCCGAGAGAAAGACGGTAAAACATGGGTCAGGGAAAACAATACATCGCCATGACAACATATCAGATGTGGACTGAAGTCACTGTAACTGACGGACCACGTCTTCACAAAGAGGCTGTTTATGCCTTTACGGCAGCGGCTGTCGTCCTTCTGCCCGGTTTCACGCGAACGCAGCATGAAAAGTGCGAGTGAGTTGCTTGCGATATACAATTGTTACACAACGTCCCTTTAACTAGCATGATGCTGCAGCTGCAGATGTTCTGATTCATGTCTAGAATAATCCGTGTTGAACAGTGATGTTGATTGTTATTTAATTACATAATGAAAACTTGACGTGTCACCTGCACACCTCATGAGAAATGTTTCTGACCCGATGCTGCATGTCTGCAGTCCTGCAGCATCTTCCAGACATTTCTGCATGAAGCTGCAGTTAACAGCTGCTTATCAGACGTGCTAAATTACACGCGATTTTTTGCGCCCGCTTTCCGTTGCACGGTTGATGAATCACATTGCGTGTGTTAAGCTGAGTTGTTCACATCATCTCCTCCAAATATTTTGCACCTTTTGGCAAAAACGCCCAGATAAACCTTCTTTTGCCCTGTGTGTAAATTAGCTCCAGTGGATTATATTCGTAGTATTTCTCATCTAATTTAAATTCAGACTTGTTTACTTTTTGAAGTGGCCTCTCTTTAAAATGAAAAAAAGAGAAAAATCCTGGCAACACTTGGAGACACCACATCATTTACATTCTCAGAGTTTCACTGAGTTAAGAGAAGATTTAACTGCAGCGCCGCTCCACAGATCAGAAAATGCTAAGCGAGGTCTGAATGCTGGTTCTGAAAAGTTGCAGGAATGATTTCAAACCACCTCCTCCACACACAGTTTCTGTGGGAGGATAAACAAAACCATTCACCCACCTGTCAGCCAGCACTCGTGGAGTTCGCTGGCCTGTTCAGCGTCACGCTGCCACTGATCGACCTCATCAGCAACACAACACAAACCCTGCTCGCATGCTGTGGAGTCACATCAGTGACACGTTTATGCTCCCACCTTTAAAGGTGCATTGTGAAAGTTTAAATGTTAAACACTATTCTTTTCTGTCCTCCACATGCTGTAACAGCTGCCTGATGTGTGGAATGAGCTGATCTTTCTTCTCTGCGGTGGTCTCTGATACTGTTTCTGCTCAATGTGAGGGTTTCAGGTACAAAGACTCAAGGGGGCGCTTGTGGGGGAGACGAGCTGCACCCTCTCGTTCATCTGGCTGCGCTGGTGTCGTGTATTCCACCACGGCAGGTCCGCGCATGTTGAGACAACACTGCTGCTGCTAACAGACGGAGAACAGGTACCTCTCAAACCCCAACTCAGACCCCAGGAAGATGAAGAAGAAAAGTTTGAGAAAGATGAGTCATTTGAGTTGTTCATGGCCACCCCTAGAAAGGGCATAGCACACTGGAACAACCAATAAGAGAAAAGGAAGAAAATATGATGTACAGTCATCCTCAAAATTATTCATACCCTCAATGAAAAGCTAAAATTACAAGAGTAATTGAAATAACAGGAAACTAAATAAACTTATAATGGGGGGAAAAAAATCTTATTTAAAGATCTTCCCTTGAAAACCAGTTTAATTTGCTCCTTTTGAAGTACGGAGGGTCACCCCTCGTTACAAACACATGCTGCGCTTGCAAGTGGTGCGTCACCTCCACCGGCTGTTTCCTATTCATAGAAACAATACGGAGAAGGGAGCGGATCAGGAAAACCCTTTCACTTCCACTTCACATCGAAAAGGGCGTCACCCATGTGGGTTTGTACCCACCCATGGGAAGGCAGGTACCCCTCCCCTCCACACTAGAAGTGAAGAAGTCGCAACTGTAGCTGCAGAGTTGAGAAGCTAAGTTAGCTAACTGTTTGCTAGCATGGCGGAACAAACTTGTTTATGTGCTCTGTTCCACACATAGAGCGCGGGGGGGCTCCTTCATACATCCATGGGAGGGGCTCCTTCATACATCCATGGGAGGGAGCCTCATGGGAGAGACGCCTCATTTTTCGTGTCATGGATATTCATGAGAAGGACCGGAAAAGCCTGTCGTTGGACCACAAGCCGCTCTTCTAGCCTACAAATACAGCTGCAAACAAAGCAGCCAGAAGGGTTTTAAACAGAAACGATGCAGAATGCATTCAATAATAATGGAGGACACAGAAATATCAATGACGTGACGATGCACTGAAAGAACTGATTCAGAGCAGTTGTTGACTACTTAAAAATATCATGTTCAGTTAACATGGATTTTGTCTCACATAATATATATGTGTTGCATGAACACAATTCATTTAAGTACCATGAACAACAAGCTATGATTAACTTTTTTTTTTTTTAGTTGAAGTAACTTATTATAATTATGTGCAAATCCTTGACATAAACCATTTCTTTCAGTGTGGAAGTAAATCTTTAAAATTTTATTTTTAAAAAATAATTTTAAAAAAACAGACAAAACTGTCCCAGACACATTAGAGCAGGGGTAGGCCACTCCGGTCCTCGAGGGCCGGCATCCTCCAGGTCTTCAGGGCTTCCCTGCTTCAACACACCGCCTGATGTCCAGAGCTTGGCTGCACAAGTCTGCTAATTACCCATTGATTGAAGTCAGGTGTGTTGCAGCAGGAAAAGTCCTAATACCTGCAGGACGCCAGCCCTTGAGGACCGGAGTTGCCTACCCCTGCATTAGAGCATCGTCCCCATGAACAGTGGAGCACAAACCTGTCAACGGGTGCAGACGTCTGATTGGACGTTACAGAAAACACCTGATTGCAGTGATTGAATCAAAGTGTCGCTCAACATTTTAGCTTCGGAGCCCCATCATGCTTGTTTTTTTATTTATTTATTTGTTTTTAATATTTCTGTTGAACCACAATTCAAAATCAATGTCATGATTTTCATATAATTTTAATTTATTGCTAATTTTGTCAAATTCAACTTATTCCCCTGACAGCTGATATTTTTCTTTAATTTGAGGGTATGAAAATTTTGAGGATGACTGTTCACACTGATGTTTTAGTGATTTCTGTGATTTAAAATGACGTGCTACCTGACAGTGGCGATTATTAAATATCTATGATAAATCTTAAAAAATGAATAAATGGACCATCTAAATTAAACATTTCTCCAAAACATCAATCTTGAAATTGAAAAGCAGCTTATAGCAACACAACCAGAGGGGATAAGCCCATGTGGGAGCATACTGACTTTTTAACAATAGCATTATTTTATTATTGTTTTATTTTCTCTGCTGTTATTTGCCAAAAGCAGCTTCCTGATGCACCCATTGCTTTCTCACCAATTCAAAAGGAGCTGAAGGATTTCATCATTCTTTCATCAACACTCTTCCAGTAACACTACTTAGAAACCACAGTAACTGTGCTCAGCAGCAGGTGAAAAACTGGCTCCTTCCAGCAGAAATATGGGTGTATGTGTGGGCCTCTGCTGACAGATTAATATCCTGTAAAATCCCACTAGCAGCAGATTAACCTTGTTTAAAAAGCAGCATGAATGCAGTGTAGCGGCATTCACCGAGGATTAGCAGCATGCAGATTCTGAGCAGCTGTGTAGGAGCTGTTAGATTCAGACGCGTCTCTGCAGAGTTGCTCTGACCTGTTCAGCAGTCAGTCACAGAAATGGTTCTTCATCACCCTCGTCTTCGGCTGCCGCCTGTCCAGGCTGGATAGAGGTAAGGTTCAGTTGAGCAACGCAGGAATTCAACTCTCATCACTCCGACTGGAGAGGGGGAAGAGGGCGAGTGGAAGGGGAGGGGGAAGTTGGTGGGAAGGGAGAGCAAGTAGGTGGTGAGTGGGGAGTGGTGGTAAGGGGGGTGAGTGGGGGGTGAGGCGAGTGGTAAGAGGGGTCAGGCAGTGGGTGGAGGCTAGTGGCAAGGGGGTTAGTTGGGGAAGGCTCGTGGAGGGGGGGGTGAGTGGGGGGAGTGAAGTGAGTATTAGGAGGGGTGAAGCGAGTGGTGGGGGCTTGTGGTAGGGGACTGAGTGGGGGTGAGGTGAGTGGTAAGAGGGGAGAGGAAATGGGGGTCAGGTGAGTGGTGGGGGGTAGTGTTATGGAAAGTGAGTGGGGGGTAGGCCAAGTGGTGGGGGCTAGTGGTGAGGGAGTGAGTGGGGGGTGAGGCAAGTGGTAAGAGGGGAAAGCAAATAGGGGGTGATGAGAGTGGTGGAGGGGTAGTGGTAAGGGGGGTAAGTGGGGGGAGGTGAATGGGGGTGAGTTAAGTTAGAAGGAGAGGGTGAGTGGTGGGGTTGTTGTAAGGGACTGAGTGGGGGTGAGGCAAATGGTAAGGGGGAGAGCAAGTGGAGGGTGAGGCAAGTGGTGGGCGTAGCGGTAAGGTGAGTGAGTGGGGGTGAGGTGAGTGGTGGGGGGCTGGTGGTAAGGGGGGAGAAAAGTGGGGAGTGAGGTATGTGGCAAGAGGGGGAGGTGAGTAGGGGGGGGTTGAGTGGGGTGAGGGTGCAGCCAGCTTGCAGATGTGGGAGTAATCCTCTCCAGACGGGTGAGTATAAACCTGATGATGAGGTCATGGGCGGGTGCGTCCTCCGTGGCGTCCACGTCTCCGCGCTCGCTGGGATTATTCCTCAGCCTTCCGCTGTAAATAGCTGGCACTGCTGCCGGACAGCTGGACCAGCAGACACATTCCTCAGCAGCACTGCTTTCACCACAGACATGTACACCCACACACGCACACACCCGCGCACACCCATACACACACACGCACACACCCGCGCACACACACGCACACACACACGTTTGTTTCGTGAAACATCTTTCATGAATTTACAGTAAAAAACTGTTTTAAATACTCAACTATAATGAACTATGAGTGGCTGTTAGAGACATTACACAGAATCTGCTCACAGACGCCTCTGAAACTGAAACCTTGCACTGTAGATATGCACAATTTAACATTCTCCTCTCACATACAAGAAAGAGTATGAGATAAACAGAAACTTCCCAAACAGGTTTTGTAGGACTGCATGTCAGAGTGTGAGTACAGACAGATGCTTATATGAAGGTAAAATTAGCTGTAACAAGCACAGTGCACGGGTACGTTTCTGAGCAATTACCACCATGACGGCACTGACTGCCTACATGAACGCGTGGGTAAAAATCAGGCATATTTCTGGCCTGAGGGGTATGACTTGTTCACGGTTGGAAAGTAATGTAGATACTGCAGTCTCACCAGCAGGAGCCTCAACAACGTGCATGTGTCCATAAGGAAGGGGAGTCATCCAGAGGTCAGAGGGTGCAGACACAAGATCTGCACCTGGAAAGTAAAACGATAGATATTTACCTCTGGATCTGTTTTGATTGGATGGCTGCGGGTGGCGTGAAGATCATAAAAATACCTCACTTGGCATTTTAGTAAATGAGCTGATGGCAGCGAGGTTTTATGCTCAGCAAGTCCTGGATCTGATCGATGAGGAGCCCCACACTGACTGATGCATGTTCCAGAAATGATTGTAATTAGGGATGCACAATATTGGAATTTAGACCGATATCCGATATGCTGATATTTTAAAACTCATGTGACGGATAACTGATATTGATGCCAATATTAAAGCTGAAAAATAAATTATTTATTATTCATCCCTTGTGCAAAATTAGGAAAAATACCTCAATTTTTGTTATGTATAACAAGTAGGGGTGGGAAAAATATAGATAAACTGAAATATTACAATATTTTCATATGTCAATATCGTACTGATATTTAAAAACGTAATATCAATCTATTTTACTAACAAAATCTTGTGAGATTTGATCATTCTCTTACAAAATCACGCAAGATTTCACGAATTCTCACAAAATTTTATCATCCTGTTACAAAATCTTGCAAGATTTCATTATTAAAATGGATCGATACCATGTTTTTAAATGTCTATATGATATTGGCATATGAAAATATCGCAATATTTCAGTGTAACTATATTTTTTTCCACCCCTAATAACAAGTCAAACTTAATGAGTTGTTCAAACAAAACTAATAGGATATGCATTATCCTACAACGACCTGGAGTTTCTTCTCCCTGAGAAATGAAAAAAAAATGTCCAAAAATAGGGGATATTTGGTTATTTACACAAATGATAATGTATAAACTCTGTTCACACAGAACATCCTAAAAGAAACAACTTTAGAAGCTTTAAAGTCTGTAAAAAAAAGAAGTTTTGGAAAGAAAAAGGTTGTTTATTTTTTTACTTTAGAAACAGCTGCCTGATTGGTTAAATATCGGTGAAGTGGCCGATATCCAATACTCAGTTTTAAGGCCGATGAAGGCCGATACCGATAGGGGGAAGATTATATTGTGCATCCCTAATTGTAATATTATAACTTCCAACAGTTTAAAACACACTTCCTGGCCAAACAAAGTCGCCACCAAAAAAACGTTGGAGCCTTCAGCTGTGATTACGGCAGCGTTCTCTGTGGCATTGTTTCCAGGAGCATCGTTTCCAGGAGCATCTGCAAAGTCAGCAGATTTATTTCCATCCAGAGATGCATTAATTTTTCACAAAGATCTTGATGATGATGATAGAGTCTGACCACAGCCTTCTCCAGCACATCCCAAAGATCCTCAATGGGGTTCAGGTCTGGACTGGTGGTCGATCCATGAGTGAAAATGATGTCTCACACTTCCTGAACCAGTCTTTCACAATCTGAGCCAATGAATTCTGGCATTGTCATCTTGAAATATGGAATAACGTGGGGCCTCATTTACAAAGTTTGCTTAGGCACAAAACAGGGCCTGAAAGTGGCTTAAGTGATTTTCCACGCAAAGTTTCTGATTTATAAAAACTAACCTGACAGGGGAATGTGCACACCTGTATACAAACTCTGAAACTTGCGCACAAACACTTTGGAGACGGGAAACTGACGGCGCCACTGGTGAGATGATGAAATAACACCACGTTCATGCAGTTAACATCATATCAGACTTTAGACCCTCGTAGACTCCCGAGTGTTCCTGGATTGAGCCGTACAATCCATAAGCCTCAATTAAGAGAGCTACAGTGTACGTACATCTTCTATTATATAGCGATGGCGCTTACTGGTAGGTTAACTGTAATAAGGTGTGTAGCAACAGGCTAATTGACCTATAGCTAAACCACACCCCCAAACTCGATGAGCCAATCACAGTGCGCACAGCTAACCCAATGCACTCGGACATTCTCTGTTTGAACGTCCATTGAAGTGCATTGAAGTTAGTCCGTTTTTGTTTGCTTTTATGTCTTTATGTGTTTTCTTTTCCTTTTGTTTAAAATGGTCAAACGGTGTGCATGGGGTACATGCAACTCCAACCATTGTTGCCAACTTACCGTCTTTGTCACTATATTTAGCGACTTTACTGACCCCTCTAGCAACTTATTTTCAAAATAGCGCCTAGCAACAAATCTAGCAACTTTCTCTGGTGATCATGAAGACAGATAAAGTTTATGTCACTCCACCCGTTCATCGGTTGCTCCCTGCCGTCAGCCCCTCCCTCCCTGTTTCCCGGCACTCACGCACTGTTCATGCTGTCAGCCCTCCTGAGCTGGCCATTTTGCAATCCCTCCCGTGATTCTGTGATGTCACAAATCTGGCAACAGCTGGTGCGGGCGCACAGTGTACAGCGGAAATGCTCATGCCATGGAGGTCGCAGCAAAGCCGTTGCACTGCGCTGCGCTCACGGACCCGGTGTAAAGTTGGGGTAAGTCTGGTTCTAACCTTTTAGGTCTGATCTCCTCATATCCCTCTGCATCATCACACTCCTCTGAACTGGCTGGTGATCCACCACACAAACCAGTTCCAATCCAGCTGTTCTGGAGTATCTGTCATGTTTTACACCGCTTTGATTCTGCGTGTGTGTATTGCAAAACTAGAAAAGCACTCGGAGAGCACAGACCTCCGCCAAGCACCTAGGGGTGGCAGTGGCTCAGGTGGTAGAGCAGGTCAGCCATTGATCAAAGGATTGGCGATCCCCCAGCCATCTGTCTTTGTGTCCTTAGGCAAGGCACCTAACCCCTCCCTGCCTCCAGTGAGGGCCTTGCTGGTGTATAAATGTGTGTGAATGTTTCCAGTGTTGGTTGGAGGGACCGTAGGCGTGAAATGGCTGCCACATTTCCATTATCACCAAGTATGAGTGAGGAGTGAAAGAATAATGGACCTACTGTGAGCGCTTTGAGCGCCCTGCAAGAAAAAGCGTGATCAAAATCCAAACCATCATGTCCCCCTCATATTGTGATCCACGCCTAAACTTTGAATGCTGTCTTTTATTACATTTTTTTTTCTGTTTATAAAGTTTAAACTGGAAAGTTCACAGTTCACAATGTACCTGGTACATTACAGAACTGATTGAGATCCTTTCTTGTCATATTTTACCAAACACTCAGGCATTTGCATGGAGTTACAGTATATGCAAAAATTCCTAAATTTGGCCAATAAAATTATAAAGAATCTTTAAAAAAAATTCCTGGATCCAGGAGGTGATCCGGATCACCAATTTTAATGGGTTCGTCCTTGGGCTGAGGCACACGCCTGGTGAAGATTTCATGTCAATCTGTCCAGAACGTTTTTCCATAAAGTTGCTGGCAGACAGACAAACCAACCCTACCAAACAATTATATTAAGTCAAGGTTGTGTCATCAGCACTTCAAGTCTGGCTTGGTGACCTTTAGCCATGCTTTTAGACTCCTGGGGGACGTCCCATCATGCACTGGACTCCTCTTTACTCTCCATGTAGAAATATCTGACATTGCTGTTG
The DNA here is from genome assembly GCA_023101725.1 of Atherinomorus stipes. Classification (NCBI taxonomy): domain Eukaryota; kingdom Metazoa; phylum Chordata; class Actinopteri; order Atheriniformes; family Atherinidae; genus Atherinomorus; species Atherinomorus stipes. Next base: position 75,788 of record JALJCO010009905.1, read on the forward strand.
ACATTCATCTGTGTTTGCCTTCTTTCTCAGCAGGTATCCCTGGCTTAGACTTCTGCTGCTTGTTGACCCCTCTTTCCTGTCCTCCTCACCTCTAATCAGTCCAGACAGGTGATCATTCTTTCTGCTGCTGGTTCTGCTGGAGGATTTCCTTCCTGTTAAAGGGAGATTTACCCCTCCACAGGACCCCGTGCACGCTCAGGATGGAGGACTTGAACAAAGAGAAGATTCATTGTTGCTGTAATTTCTGTTTAGATGACTGATTACTGTTGGTCTTGTGGACTTGCATGAGCTTTAAAAAACACAAAGCACTGTTTCATTTTGTGATCTGCCTCTGGTGTTTGGGTTTTGGAACCATAAAAGCATCAAGTCTCCAGACATAGTTAGGTAAGTCTGAATGGTCAAACCACAGACTGAAACATCTGCGAAGACATTAATCAGTGCTCTGGTGATTCTATGTAAATGTGCCAAACTTTGTTCCAGCAAAATGACTGGCTTCGCCATGCATGTCCAAATTGCACTGGAAGTGAACCATGTTTCAGGTCTAAGCTTTTCAAAAGTGCACACTGTGCACGGACCACAAAAAAGCACTCATTTTCTTGCAAAGTCAGGCTGGGTATTGTCACTGCAGCCAATGAGAATGGAGGGATTTTCAGGGGGATTTTCCTCTTGAGACCCAGATGAAGTGTAGAACCACAAAACTTCACCACACAAAGTTAAACTGAGCTAGACTTGTGCAAAACATCTAATGAGTATGATTCACCAGCAGCAGAGCAGCATTGCAGGCAGTCTGTAGCCGTGTTCACTGTGATTGCACGCGGTGGTGGAGCTGGTCATTCAGGTTGAGCTGAGGACACCTTTCGTTTCCGTCCCACTGATTCATGAATCTTAAAAGGAGGATGGTTCCGTTTTCAGATCAGACTGGGTGACTCAAGAAGAAGAGTCATGTTTCATAAAACCAGACAATCAATCATCTGAATCTTTTGGTACCAGTCCAGTTTGTGTTTGTTGCACCTCACCCTGAGACATGGTGCTGCCAGTGACTTTGGGCCCCATGAAAAGAAATGATAGAAAGCCATCCCTTGAAAATTTTGATGTAGTTATACATAGAATTATAATTTAAATTATATTTTTGACCATCATGCCTGTATTTGGGGGGAAAAAAACAAAAAAACGTGACAGTTACTTGGTTTGGGAAGCACTAAAAGTACAATGAGATTCTGTTACAGTGGGGAAAAAGTATTGAACACGTCAACATTTTTCTCAGAAAATGTATTTCTAGTAGAGCTATTGACATGTAATTTTCACTAGATGTCCACAACAGCCCAAGTAATGCACCCATACAGTTGTGTGAAAAAGTGTTTGCCCCCTTCCTGATTTCTTATTTTTTGCATGTTTGTCACACTTAAATGTTTCAGCTCATCAAACAAATTTAAATACTCGACAAACACAGCACAAGTAAACACAAAATCCGTTTTTTAAATGAAGATTTTTATTAGCAAGGGGTAAAAAAAAAAACTCCATGTCCCTGTGTAAAACAGTTACATTTACTACATATCTAGACATTTCCATATATATCATATTACTATGATTATGAAAAATCTCTATATATTTTTGTTTCCTCTTTTTAAATCATTCAAGTTAACATAGCAATTTGCCATTTGGTTTTTGATAGTGTTTTAGCAGTTTTGTTTTTAATTTTTTTATCCACAGCTTATAAATGCTGTCCATTTTAATAGAGGAGGTTAATTTTTTTAGTTTAGTATTTTAAGGTAGCTGATATTAAGACAATTTCATGTTTAAGTACTTAAAGAAAAAGATGAGTTTTGGAATATAGAGTATCGGTCGTGCAGCAAATACAGCAGGCAAAAAAAGTACTGAACACGTCAACATTTTTCTCAGAAAATATATTTCTAATAGAGCTATTTACATGAAATTTTCACTGTATGTTGGCAACAACCCAAATAGTGCACACACGCAAAGAAATCCTAACATTTATGTCCATGAATTAAGTTATGTGTAATATAGTGGAATGACACAGGGAATAAGTATTGAATACGCTTGCTGAAATTTATTTATTCATTTTAAATGTATTCAATACTTAGGTTCTTGCACTTTTTTGGTGATTCCAGCCTCAAGACGTCTCCTGTATGGAGAAACCAGTCCAACACATTGCTCAGTTGTGATTGTGGTCCATTCTTCCACACAAACTGTCTTCAGATCTTCAAGGTTCCGGGTCTCTTCTGCCAAATCGGATCTTCAGTTCTTTCAGGTCGAGTGATTGACTGGTCCGTTCTAGCAGCTTTATCTTCTTCTTAAAGCAGGTGAGTGCTTCTTGGCTGTGTGTTGGGATGGTTGTCTTGCTGAAAGATTCAGCCTCTTTTCATCTTCAGCAGCTGCAGATGCAGCAGATTCTGGTCCAGAATGTCTCTCTACTTTCCTCCATTCATTCTTCCTTCAATGATATGAAGTCTGCCAGTACCACATGCTGAAGAACAGCCCCCACCATGCAGTTCCCACCTCCAAACTTCAGTGTTGCTATGGTGTTTTTGGTGCCATTTCTCCTACAAACATGTTGAGTCTTATAACATTGGAGGAGTTCAGTTCTGGTCTCATCTGACCAGACTATGTTTTCCCAGATCTTCATTTCTTCATGCACTCAAGACTTACTCCCTGTGCCATTTCACTATATTACTCAGAACTTGATTTATGGGCATAAATGTTTGAATTTCTTTGAACAGTTGTGTGAAAAAGTGTTTGCCCCTTCTTTTTTGCATGTTTGTCACACATATGTTTAGATTATCAAACAAATTTAAATATTAGACAAAGATAACACAAGTAAACACAAAATGCTATTTTTAAATGAAGATTTTATTCCCAAGTGGGGAAAAAAAAATCCAAACCTCCATGGCCCTGTGTGAAAAAGTGATTGCCCCATAAACCAAAGCACCACAGAGACAGAAACAAAGGAGTCATCCCTGCTTTGTTTTTATGCTGGGCCACGCGGGAAGTGACAGATTTTTAAACGAATCAAAGGACTGCAGTGTGTTAGCTCCACCTCTTTGGTCTGGATCTGTTAGATCAATACCCCTACGGAAGGGTACTGAAAAAGCAGGATGGGTCAGGTCAGATGTATGAGTACTGTCCCAGTTTTTATCTGTGGAGACGCTAAAAAACGTGGACAGATCCGACCCAGACCCGCTGGTGGGCCTTTAGTTCCAGTGAAAGGAACTCTGAATGCTTCAGCATACCAAGACATTCTGGACAACTCCATGCTCCCTACTTTGTGGGACCAGTTTGGAGCTGGCCCCTTCCTCTTCCAACATGACTGTGCACCAGTGCACAAAGCAGGTCCATAAAGACCTGGATGCAGAGTCTGGTGTGGAGGAACTGGACTGGCCTGCACAGAGTCCTGACCTCAACCCCATAGAACACCTTTGGGATGAATTAGAGCGGAGACTGAGAGCCAGGCCTTCTGGTCCAACATCAGTGTGACCTCACAAATGTGCTTCTGGAAGATGGTCAAAGATTCCCATCCAGCCTTCCCAGAAGATGAAGCTGTTCTAGCTGCAAAAGTGGACCAACATCATACTGAACCCTATGGATTGGGAATGGGATGTCACTGAAGCTCATTTGTGGGTCAAGACAGGTGAGTCAATACTTTTGGCAATATCGTGTATGACATTATCTTTTCATTTGACTCCCTGGCCTACAGTTCTACCACTGGCTGACCCCTCTTTCCTGTCCTCTCCAACCCCAAATGGTCCAGTAAGATGGACCCCCTTGCTAGTTCTAGTCCTGATGGAGGTCTGGACCGGACTGAACTAGTTTGTAAAATTGTATTTGTTGTAAAGTGACATTATACAAATAAAGTTAAACTGAATTGAACTTGGTGTAATCCATCTGCTGACATGCAAACATATTAACTGTGTTTGGAGTTGAGTATTTTTATTCAGAAATGCTGCCGTTTCTTTTAAGACATTTTAAGGAATAAATGGATTATTCATAGAGAAAAAAAAACATGTCTAAATATGTCAAATTAATTAAACAGAGATTAGTTTTTAGTGGTTTAATTAATGCCCTTAGAAAATATTTAAGCCCCAGAACAGCCAGGAGTGCCGACTGCAGGATTAGACGCGTTTGTGTGTATTTCATGTTTAAGCATGAGTCAGACTGACAAACAGTCAAGTTAGAATCTCAGTGGACAACAAGCAACAGCCCCAGTTTTCGGCAAACATCACACAACATTTTTTAGGGCTCTTGTTGGCTGATTTTATATTATATTGTAACATCTTGGATTAAAGCATTATGCCTTTTAAGATTTATCCTTATTTAGATTTGTTTACTAGGAAAAATTACTTAACTCCTTGCAGTTCTTTGTATAAAAGAGTCAGAACATTTACTCTTCATTTTCATTCATTTTGTAGTTTATAATGTAGATAAACATGTCATGGGAAAAAGATTATTTCATGGGTTTTATTAATGTTAATAGTTTTTACACAAATATCACCTGAAGCATTTGGAGCTGAAAACACACTTGGAGAAGTTGCATATACTGTATTAATAATTTACGCGTGAGTAAGTGAATGATAGTGGGAGCATTTCATCCCTCATATGACCAGGTTTATTCATTTCTGTGATTGGCAGCTGTAGTCAGTGAAAGCTAGCAGGGATGCAGCATCTTCAAACCATTACATTCACATGTAGACTGGGACGTTGGAGCTCAAGCAAGCAAGTTTATTTATACATCACATTTTATGTACAAGACAATTAAAAATGCTTTACACAAAACATTAAAAGCATAACAGGTGGGTGCAAAAATAAGAAAGAAAGCATTTAAAATAGATAAAGAAATATAAAGAGAAAAATATATGATGAGAAACAGAATCACTAAATCATAATGAAATAATATAAAATAACAGAGTTGAATTAAAATTATCAGTCTAGATAAGTAAAAAATAGCATGCACATGTCATGGATAGCCACATAAAAAAAAATAAATGTTTTCAATTAGGATTTAAAAGTGTCTGCAGTTGGTTAAAGTTTCATCTCCACTGGCAGTTTGTTCCACTTGTTTGCAGCATAAAACATTTTCACACCGAGACTGCTACGAATAAAAAGCACAAAATTGCTAACACTGAAAAAAATGAGGTTATTTTTCTTTGGAGAATTGACGTACGCAGTAATATTACAAACATGAAATAGTTTATACTGCTATGTAGGGATGTTAGATATTGGCTTTTTTTTTTTACTGATATTTGATAGTGTCCAACTCTTAATTTCTGATATCTGACATCAACTGATTCCGATCTCTGCAGACAACTGTGAGGTTGTGTCTCTCATATTTTGAGAAATAAAACTATTATGATTATATTCTGCTCCGAGAGCAAAGATCCCAAAATCTCCTTAACTCAGCCAGAGGAGTTCATTTTGGACATCTGGCTGCCAAATACCAGATACTAGCAGGTATTAGATTCTAGCAGATATCAGATACTAGCAGGTATTAGATACTAGCAGATATCAGATACTAGCAGGTATTAGATACTACCATATATCAGATACTAGCAGGTATTCGATACTACCAGATATCAGATGCTAGCAGGTATTAGCCAACATGTGGCCAATTCTAATTTTTCTGACAACTTGGTAACTTAAAGACACACAACATAACTTTTAGACCTTAAAAATCTGTGTTTCTGACTCGTTTTGATGGCACACCAACATTCATTTTGCGCATTTTCGAGCCATCACTGCCCAGAGGCGTCCCGAGGCTCGGAAACAGCACTATGTAAGATTCCCATCCAGGACGCGACTGTGACGTTGCAGCCGATTATTGGCTGCAGCACCGCGTCACTCACTAGCAACCGGATGTAAACCAGGGATCAACCCCGCGAGTGTTTTGAACGCAAATCATGTCGGATTCGGTAAGGAAACATTACAGGAGGAAGAGAGGAAAAAGAAGAGAGGAAGGGACAGAACAAGAGTCAAGATAAGACTGTCTTTTACTGGCTGGAGTGAATCACGGTGCAGGTACGATACAAGATGGTTGCTAGTTTAGTCGCCGATAGGGGGCGTCACTGAGAAAACTGCTGAAAAGTTCCGTTGTGTGTCTTTAACCAACAACTTAAAACCAGACATATTATGAGCAGCTTCAAATGGAGTGGTATTGAAAAGGTTTGAGTCCTACTTGAAAAATAGGAATTTTTCTGTTTTTGTCCTCTGAGGCCCCATTGAAATATGGGGTAGCTCAGGGCTCAATATTAGGTCCTTTGTTGTTTCCCTTTACCTGCTTCCACTGGGATCCATTTTTTTAAATATGTGTCGTGTCATTGTTACGCAGTTGACATCCAGATATATTTACGTTTTAAAATCTGGCGGGGATTTATGGAATTTTCTTAATGTTGAAACGTGGCTAAAATTGAACTTCCTCTGCCTAAATGAAAATAAAACAGAGGTCATTGTTTTTGGGAAATCAAACCTTCTGGCAGGATGCAGCTGTGCAGTTGGTTCTCTGGACTCAAACTGCAGCTTTGTAAGAAATTTAGGGTTTATTTTTCATTTGTATTTTAAATTTAATAGACACATCAGTGCAGTAGTCCAGTCTAGCTTATACCACCTGAGGCTTATTCGTAAAGTTAAGCCTTATAGACCTCTGCATGTCCTTGAAAGGGTCTTTGCGTGTTTATCTTTTCTAGACTGGACTACTGTAACTCCCTCTACAGTGGGATGGGTCAGTCTCTCCTCCGCCATCTTCAGCTGATCCAAAACTCAGCTGCCCGCTTGTTAACGGGGACAAGACGATGGGAGCTCATCACCCCAGTGCTGCGTTCTCTTCACTGGCTGCTCGTGTCTTTTAGAATTGTTGTTTTTAAAATTTTTCTTCTAGCTTTAAAATGTTTGAATGGTCTGGCGCCTTCGTATCTCTCTAAACTCCTGAATGTGCACCGTCCGTCTAGCGCTTTAAGATCGGAAAACCAGATGCTGCTGGTTGTTCCCCGGACTCATCTTGTTACTGGGGGGGACCGAGCCTTTGCTGTTGGAGCACCCACGCTCTAGAATGGTCTCCCTCTTTCTGTGAGGTCTGCTGGCACCATTAATGAATTTAAATCTTTTATAAAAACTCATCTTTTTACTCTGACTTTTGACTCCAGAGAGCACCATCATTAAGCCAGAATCTGTATGGCAGATTTTAGTGTTGTTATTTACTGTTTTTATTATTCTTATTATCATTATTATTTTTATATGATTTTAATTTTTATTTTCACTCACCTGTACAGCACTCTGTACCTTTGGTATTTAAAAGCGCTTTATGAATAAAGGTATGATTGATTGATTGATTGATTCAAAGCAAGTTAGTCTGTAACAGCAGCAGCTGCACTGTAGTAAGATGACTCTGAAAGGAATGCTGGGATATGAAGTTCTTCCAGGATAACAGGGACTTTTATAAATGCTGGACTGCTGCTGATGGAACAAGATCTCATGAGATTTCTTAATGGAACAATGAGATCTCACAAGATTTCTTTAGTAAAAATAGTCTGAAAAATCTGATACCAATATTTTCCAAAATCACATTTTAATGCCAAAATCGGCCGATAATATCAGACACCTGTACTGCTATGCCATCAATCCTTTAAGAAAATCAACCTCAGTAAAGAAAAAATAAGCGGCGCAAAATCGCTGGACGGACTTTTTTCACTGATGTGAACGTTCCCAGTGACTTGACATTAATTCGATTAAAAATATTAACATGTGAGTCTTTCGGACTAAATAAATAATGGGTGTGTAAAGGCCTTAACAGCTAAATGCGGCTTCTCCATGTTTAGTCTGGACTCTGGTCTGGATAAGCTGACTCAAGTCATTGGATCTAAGTGTGCGTTTAGACTGTGGCTGTTTGGTCCTCTTTCTCTTCTTTTCTTTATTCCTCTTTTTTTTTCTTTCCTTTTTTTTTTCTTCCTACTTGTCCTGTCCAGCATTGTAGCAAGCAGAATGACAACTTGGAAAACTTGTCCTTGAATTCCAGTATTTTAACGGGTCTTCTCCTCTGCAGAGGTAGGACTCCACCGAGGAAAACCCATTGTATACATTTAGTCATATTTGTATAGCACATTCATGTCCAGGCAGATTCACAGTGTTTATGTGAAATATTAAAAGCATTACAGCAGGTTCGGGAAAAGCATTAAAATAATATAGACACTTCTTTAAAAACTTATTAGTGAGCATATTTGTTTCTTCCTCTATTTGGGTGATATTTCTTTTCTTTTTCTTTTTGAAAAGTGAAGCTGGTGAAATTGTTAGTGAGCAATTGTCTCTTTCTCTGTTGGTGTTGTGAGCAATTGTCTGCACACAGTGAGGCAGCCCCTGTTGCTGCTCTTGTCTTCTGAGCTGAATTGAAGGACACAGCACTACAGTAGTTTTTTTTTATAAATGATAAACTGCCCCTTTTAGGTGAGAGGGGAGTATTATTCAGGAGTGCAGGAGTGGCCACAGAGCCGTTGTTCAGGTAAAATGACGGTTGAAAAAGTATGCCCCCCCAAAAAACATCCCCCCCGGGGCCTCGTCCTCATGCCTGGAACACCTCACCAGGGAGGCATCCAGGAGGCATCCTGACCAGATGCTTGAGCCTCCTCATCTGGCTCCTCTCTATACGGAAGAGAAGCGGCTCTACTTTGAGTCCCTCCTGGATGACCGACCCTATCCTGACCCTGATCCTGACCCTATCTCTAAGGGAGAGCCCGGCCACCCTGTGGAGGAAACTCATTTTGGCCGCTTGTACCTGCGATCTCGTTCGATCATGACCCACAGCTCATGGCCATGAGGGTAGGAACGTAAATGGACCAGAAAATCGAGAGCTTCGCCTTCTGGCTCAGCTTCACAACAGATCGATGCAGAGTCTTCATCACTGAGGATGCCAATCTGCCTGTTGATCTCCCACTCCATTCTTCCCTCACTCCTGAACAAGACCCCAAGATACTTGAACTCCTCCACCTGGGAGAGGACCTCACTCCGACCCGGAGAGGACACTCCACCCTTTTCCACGTGAGGACCATGGTCTTGGATTTGGAGGTGCTGATTTTCATCCCGGCCGCTTCACACTCGGCTGCAAATTGCTCCAGCGAGAGTTGGAGATCACGGCTCGATGACGCCAACAGAACCACGTCATCTGCAAACAGCAGAGCCCCGATCCTGAGGCCACCAAACCGGATCCCCTCAACACCTCGGCTGCACCTAGAAATCCTGTCCATAAAGGTTCTGAACAGGATCTATGACAAAGGGCAGCCTTGGGGGAGTCCAACTCCCACCGGAAATGGATCCAACCTACAGCCGGAAATGTGGACCAAACTCTGGAACCGGTCATACAGGGACCGGAGAGCTCGAACAAGGGGGTCCGGCACTCCGTACTCCCGGACCACCCCCCACAGGAGTCCCTGGGGGATACAATTGAACACCTTCTCAAAGTCCACAAAGCACATGTAGACTGGTTGGGTGAACTCCCATGCCCCCTCCAGGATCCATAAGAGGGTGTAGAGCTGGTCCACTGTTCCACGACCAGGACAAAAACAACACTGCTCCTCCTCAATCTGGGGTTAGACTATCCAATAGACCCTCCTCTCCAGGACCTCCAAATAGACCTTACCAGGGAGGCTGAGGAGTGTGATCCCCCTGAAGTGGGGACCACCACTACTGGTCTGCCAGTCCAGCGGGACTGCCCCCGATGTCCATGCGACATCAGAGGCTCACGGCCTTACGAGGCCTTGAGGTGAAAGTCAAACACATTTGATACTGTATTTTTTGCCTCGCTAGGTGAAAAACTCACTGCGTGTGTTCAGCTTGAGCTCTGCTGAGGGCAGAGGATGTGGCGACCAATCATGATACATAAGGAGATCACATGATTTCAAGATGGCAGCTTGCGGCGGCGTAGTCCATTACATTTTAGAGAATAAATTGGTGAAAATGCGGCCAGACTAGACCTGCTGATATGTTTCGTCGGACTTCTAAAATATCATCTCTGTCTACGTTTCATTCGTTTTTCTTATATGACTTCTTCTTCTTTCCAGTTTAATGGCAGTTGGTGAACCAAAAGGTGCACTACCGCCACCAACTGGTATGGTTTTACTAGAGTACAGTATGTCACATACAATTTACTAAATAAAAAGGCAAAATAAATAAAGATTAAATACAATAACACAATTCAGTCTAACAACAAGATCCTTGAAACTTTTCTGCCTTCAGTCTGGATCTTTTTGCAAAATATCAATCAAGTCTTCCAACGTGATGACAGAGAGCTGCCATCTTGAAATCATGTGATCTGTGAACTTGTTTTGATTGGTTGCTAGATCTTCTGCCCTCAGCAGAGCTCTAGTTGAGCGCACACAGTGAGTTTTTTGCCTCATGGGGCAAAAAAATCAAACGTTTGATTTTCACCTCAAGGCCTTGTGAGGCAGAAAATCACTAAAAATCAGGCGCAAATGGCGACTATCTGCTGAGCTAATGCCCTCCAATGAGTTTTAGCTCAGCAGAAAGCTCTCATGTGCAGCAGGGATAAAACTCCATCCATGACAACTAGTCCATTATGATGGAGGTGAAGCAGAGCCTGGTCTATGATCTGTAGGCGCTTTCGGATAGAGAGGTTCTAAGACCGCAGTTCCTATAACTACACCTCCTGAGTTTAGTTATAAGAACTACCCTTCGCCGTCAGTGTGTGTTCGCACATGAGGGAGGACCTTGTAAGGGACCATGTGTGATGCAATCATTGCGACAGAGACAAATTTATGCCCCATCAGATCTGATACAAAACTGATGTTTCTCGTCTCTTTTATTTAAAGCTATTATAAAAGCTAACTTACCAGCTTTCCATCACAATGGTCATTTGTATCATGTAACATGTGGCGGCCGCTAGTAGCGCTGGTGTTTACTTAGCATAATGCTACGTGGAGTAAACATTGCAAAACCAGTTATTTTCCTCATCTTCCAGTCTGGTCTTTTTGCTCCAGAAGCAACATTTCTATGATGCTTAGTAACTGTGCTGCTCCGTCTGGTCTCCACGGTGAAAGCTCCGACATAAACAGCTGTTAAATCCCTGCGGCAGAGACGAGGTGACGCTCCGGGTAACTCTTTCCACTTTACCTGCAGCAGTGAAGCAGACACGGATTCTGCTGCAGCTAGAAGAGCCGTGTGGAGTTTACTGGTGAAGCTGCAGCCAAAACATTCACGCTAAACAGTTTCCCACAGCTTCTGCCTCTGCTGCGACATCTGTTCCCTCCCACTGCTACCCCCCCGACTCTGAGTCGCGGGCATTCACAGTGCAGCACGCCAGCTGATTGGACACAGTGCTGCACGTCATCACTCCTTCTTAAAGGGTCCGCGCTGTTGTTTGACCAGCGCTGTATACAGCAGCATGTGTCTGCTCAATGAAGCATCATTCATAACAAACCACTTTTAAAAACAAACGTCGACCTTTGAGCCATTTCGAATAATCGATTACCTGTGCACAACGCTAAAAATGTTTATCTTCAAACTATCGGCTCAACATTTATCTGCTTTTGGAATAACGGATCATGTTTTACTGGAGTTCTCAGTCCATCGCCATCTAATTCATATTCTGTTGTGTCTATGTGCTTTTCATCAAGCCGTCCTTGCAGTTTCTTCTGAGAGCAGCCTGACAGGCTTGTAGCTGTCACCTCAGGGAAAAGCTGACTGAAGTAGCACCTGAATATTAACCTGTTTGCCATGGTGCATGCCTGCGTGGTGCCAGCTGGAGCTGTGTTTGTTTAGTGGTGCTCTGGGACTTCAGCAGGATGTGTTTTGTGTTTTGAGCTCTGACTCACTCGGCAGCAGCTGACACTTTGAACAGCGATGGCAGAACAGTGAATGGAAATAGTGCGTCTCAGTCAAATTCCACTGAGTCACCGTTAAGCAGTGTGCATCTCCCTCTCACATCTCCACATCTGGATTCCATTAACATTCCTCAGCGCTCACACACACTCTTTCTTGTGTAGTTGTGCAGATACTGTATATGCAACAGTTTCGTCGGCTGTCAGAACTTTCTCAAACCCCAAATTTCCTCACAAAACACACTTGCTCGCGTCTGTTACACCCTTATCTGTGAAACGATGTATTTGGACTGCTACCACACATCTCAGCGGAACTGTAATATAAGAGGCTGTGCCATTTCCCTTCATAGCCCCTCAAAATACACACACATGTTCCTGAAAATCTGTCCTGAGAATAACTTCTAAGAAAATTCTATCATTAAAAGTATTCCAGCATGGATTAACACATTAATTCAGCTCTGAATCGACGCAGCTTCTGCTGAGGGTGGCTTTATCTTATAGCTTCCACCGCAGAAAATGAAACTTTGATCTTTGCCTTAAATATTTCATAATTTGCTAAATATTTCATCGCTAGCATGAGGAGTTACTTTAGAAGAATGGCTTTGAAGTTCAAGGTGCTAACTAGTTCTGTAGCTATACCTGTGGCAACAGAAAGTGTAGTGCAACTAAAACTACCTTCATTTGACGGATTTCCTCAGCTGACAGAGCAAAACCTGCCACATGGTTCTCACTCTTTTCAGATTTAATGTTCAGGCATAATAAATGTGCTGCAGCATTACCTAAAACCCTTAATGCATGCAAATACTCCATTTCCCATGCACAGGATGAGATCTATAAGAAAAAGGGAGAAAAAACACAATATAAAAGCAGTATTTATGTGCACCTGTAAGGGAACTTTGACCCAAACCAGTCAACAGCTTGTAGAGGTTGAGTTGGCCTTGTGATAGGCTGAACTGCAGTAAAGTTCAGCTGTTGTAAAATACATATTTCCAGTTAAATTTGATTGGATTTAGATCAGATTGGTGCTGGAAGTTTGGCTGATGTAGTGAATGTTTGTAGCTGTTCTCAGAGTGACGTTACCTAGATGCTGCTAATATCCCATCCAGCATGATTTTGGTTGAAAAGAAACATTTGAATTTAAATAGTTTATAAACATGTTCAAATTGGGCTAAGTTTTATGAATTTCTAAATGAAGATGTTGATAAAATGTTCCTATTTCTCCAGATACATCAGGAGCTGAGTTCAATTTCTCTAGCTACACCCAGGCCTGATCACTGCCACACCTGTTCTCAATCAAGAAATCACTTAAATAGGAACCTGCCTGACAAAGTGAAGTAGACCAAAAGATCCTCCAAAGCTAGACATCATGCTGCGATCCAAAGAAATTCAGGAACAAATGAGAAACAAAGTCATTGAGATCTATCAGTCTGGAAAAGGTTCCAAAGCCATTTCTAAAGCTTTGGGACTCCAGAGAACCACAGTGAGAACCATTATCCACAAATGGTGAAAACATGGAACAGTGGTGAACCTTCCCAGGAGGGGCCGGCCGACCAAAATGACCCCAAGAGCACAGCGACGACTCATCCAAGAGGTCACAAAAGACCCCAGAACAACATCCAAGAACTGCAGGCCTCACTTGCCTCAATTAACAAGGCAAGTGAGGCCAAAATTCCTCCACAGCGCTGTAGAAGACTCACTGCCAGTTATCACAAACGTTTGATTGCAGTTGTTGGTGCTAAGGTGGAACAACCAGTTATTAGGTTGACGGGGCAATCACTTTTTCACACAGGGTCATTTAAGTTTGGATTTTTTTCCCCTCTTAAAAATGTTTTTTTTTTCATTTAAAAACTGAAGTGTGTTTACTTGTATTTAAATTTGTTTGATGATCTGAAACATTTAAGTGTGACAAACATGGAAAAAAAAAAAGAAATCAGGAATTAGGCAAACACTTTTTCACACAGCTGTACTTCATACCTCCCATGCACGGATCATTCAGTCTCTTCAGTGGATGACGTACATGAATTATTGCCTTTCTTTAGTCTGAAAGCAAAACAAACACATTTGAACCAAATATGAAGTTCAGCTGTTTTTGTGTGTTCAATACCTGCAGCTTGCATAGGTCCACCGTCTCGCACCGGCTCAGCCCCCATCTTAATCCCTGGTGTCATAGATCCAACCAGGTGTTTGAAGCATTCCTCAGAGGTTTTGCTCCATATTGATATGAAAGCATCACACATCAAGCAGGAAGTCTCTGTTCATCACCGCAACATTCTGTAAACACGCATGATTTTAACTCAACACTCATAAAGTCAAGAGAAAATCAATCTTCTCCAAAGAATATGGTTACAATCATGCACTTTCCAAAAACATTGGCATCTACCTTTAACAGCTGCCTTCGTAGCTTTCACTTTAAATGCAGTTAACGGGTATCACAAGTAAAAAAGTGTCACGAGTTAGTGTGGAAAGACTTCCTCCACCTGTCACTGACGGAGTGAGTGGAATATTCATCACCTTGAGTAGCGAGCCTGTCCTGCAGGTGCTGCAGTGACAGGGAGGTGGGGCCCTTGCCCCGTCCCCCGGCTGACCCTGATGTGAAGACAATCCGTCATGTAGAGGGCCCACACTTCCAGGCACATACCACTTCATCTGCTCTGCATCTGTTTACCTGTGAACATGAGCTCCATTCACAAACTGGTCCGACAGTTGTGAGTGTGCACGTGTGCACCTACAAGTGCGTACATGCACGGAGTCATATATAACATGACATCCCTGTCTGTCAGCATGTTTGTGTGTGTGTGGAAACAGAAGCTGTGTGCAGGGCTGTGGCTCCGAGGTGTCAGCTGCAGGGCCTTTGAACTGGTTGCTTTAACAAATAAAGCAGAGAAGATGTCTCTTTCCTTTTTTTCCATCTTCACGTGGCCCAGCTGCATATTTGCAGAACACGTCATCGCACAGAGACGAACAGTATTTCCACCATCTACATCGCATTACTGCTTCCATTCATCATGGATGAAGTGCATGGGTCATTTCTAAATACACATTTTGAACTCCATCTCCTCATTTAATGACTGTCATTTCTCCAGAAAGAGTTGGAGGGCAGAAGTGATTCTAGAAGAGCAGAGTCATTGCAAGAAAGAGTCGCTTCTAATAAGTTAAAATGGCAACTTAGTAACAAGGTTACTGAGACTCCAGGGCCATCATCTACCAACTACTCAGATTTCTGTGTATTTTGCGCATCGATAATATCGATACCAAAGCTGGTATTGATATTGAATGATGCTTGTGTAAAAATTAATTTTTGGAGATTGGGGGGGTAAAATTTTTTTTCTTAATACTGGGGGGTAGGCAGGACTTTATGACACGTCTTTTTCGGCGACTCTTTTTCTCTATAAACAGTTAGAATGGCGGCCACAAAGGAGCTATATAACCATGCCCTTTCTGATGTCTTAATAAGCTGCACATGTCCTTAAACCCACAACAATTTGCTGCTCTGAAGGCTTTCTTCCGTGTTTTCCTCTTAGACAAAGATGTTTGTGTCACTTCTGTGTTTCTCTGATTGGTTCTCTCGAGTTCACTTTCCTTCTGTTAGTCCCGCCTCTCGTCTCGCATTGGAAATCAGTCTCCAGCGGAGGGAACCCAAACTAACTTGCCATGTATCTAATACATGGCGTTAGTCAGGCTGGTGTACCAGGCTAGCGATAAACTCCCTTATTTTCAACAGTAAACTGCAAAAAAGTATATTTTTCTAATTTCTAATCAAAATATCTCATCACATTTAAAATTAGACAAAATCACCTAATGAGAAACATTTCAGTAAGATGTATGAACTTATTTTAAGATAAATGCATCTAACTTCAAGAAGTAGCTAATTTTATTTATTTGTTTTTGCTCATTACAAGCAAAAGAAAAAAAAAACAAAACAAAAAAAACCTTTTTTTAAAACTTATTTTAAGAGTGGCCAAGATTTTGTTTTGCTTGTACTGAGCATTTCAATGTGTTTGTCACTAATCCTTTGTGTCCCAAACAAATGACTTGACAAAACTTCACTATGGCGACCTCACCCACACTGAACACCGTTGCTGAAGACGCCTCGA
The DNA here is from genome assembly GCA_023101725.1 of Atherinomorus stipes. Classification (NCBI taxonomy): domain Eukaryota; kingdom Metazoa; phylum Chordata; class Actinopteri; order Atheriniformes; family Atherinidae; genus Atherinomorus; species Atherinomorus stipes. The sequence goes on from JALJCO010009905.1 coordinate 91,710, forward strand.
TTGTAATGTGAACAAAGTAAACGGGGGTAGTGTGGTGTCAGCCTGAAGGGGGCCGGGGGCTAAGTAGGTGCCGATGTGAAAGGGGCTTTGAAAATTAGTTGGGGCAGTTCTGGGTGGAGCCTTCCTGGATGAATTTGCATAAGAAAGGCAGAGTTAATTAGGCGTGACAGACCTGCGGGGGACTATGGCAAAATGGGGGATTATCACACTTCCGTGTTCCGGTTTGAAACACTTAGAGGGCCCACTTCCGGCCCAGTTCAATGTCCCTGCTTTACTTCGTAGATAACGTGAATAAACGCCAACCCTACTTAAATTTTCACGGATTCCAGACTGACGTGATACTAAGGAGGAAGTGGATCAAAGCGATTCTCCAGAGTGAAGGGCCGAACTTTATAATAAAACAACGTAGCATGTTTGTTTGTAGCCGGTGGGGCACAACACCGGCATGCTAGCATTAGCCAGCTAGCGTTTACCGACGTGCTTAACTTTGTGCGTCTTAAAACACAAACATCTGAAAATCGGGTCTGTACCCCCCCGTTTCCAGTGGAACAACTGGGGACTGCCAAGAACGGAGACGCTTTCAGATGCTTGTGTGTTTTAAACCGCTTAAAGTTAGGCACGTCATCAAGCTGGCCAATGCTAACCTGCTAACAATAGTCTGCCGGCTACTACTCTGTTAAACTTTGTTAATCGGATAAACGCCGATGCCAAGTTTTCATTCCAGACTGAAGTGATGCTGAGGAAGAAGTGGATCAAAACGACCGATTCGCTGCGGTGAAGGACCGAACTTTATAATAAAACAACACACGTTTGTTTGTAGCCGGCAAACTAAACAGTCGTGTTAGCAGGTTAGCATTAGCCAGCTCGATGATGTGCCTAACTTTGTGCGGCTGAAAACACACAAGCATCTGAAAGCGTCTCCTTTCTTGGCAGTCCCCAGTTGTTCCACTGAAAACAGGGGGGTACAGACCCGATTTTCAGATGTATGTGTGTTTTAAGACGCACAAAGTTAGGCACGTCAGTAAACGCTAGCTGGCTAATGCTAGCATGCTGTGAAGAGCCGTGTCGTGCCCCACCGGCGACAAACAAACGTGTGTTGTTTTATTATAAAGTTCGGCCCTTCACCGCGGCGAATCAATCGCTTTGATCCACTTCTTCCTTAGTATGACTTCAGTCTGGAATGAAAACTTAAGTATGTTTGGAGTTTATCCGATTTAAACAGTATAACAGAGCAGGAACGGCTGTTGTTAAAATGGCCAAAAAAAAAAAAAAAAAAAAAAAAAAAAAAAATACCATCGGCCATTTTAACAACAGCCGTTGAAATTAAAATGGCTTGTCTAGATGGGAGATCCTATCATTGACTCTGTTGGGAAGAGTAGAAGCAGTAAGAATGAATATATTGCCAAGATTATTATTTTTATTTCGGTCCTTACCTATTGTGATCACTGGAGCTTTTCTAAAAAAAAAAAAAAAAGCTGGATAAAATTATATCAAAATTCTTATGGCAAAATAAAAAAGCAAGAATTAAATACAAGACACTTCTTAACAAAAAGGAGAAGGGAGGGTTGAACCTACCTAACATAAGAAATTACTATTGGGCAGCACAACACAGAGCTTTAATTATGTGGACCACTAAAGAGTTGAAAGATTCGATATGGGTGGAGATGGAGCAAAATGCATGTCAAAAGGTATCTTTAGAATCACTTCCGTTTTCGAACGAGAAAGCTTGGATGAAACTCAGGATGTGTAATGAATGATAGGAGAACAATGAAAGTCTGGTCAGCAGTGAGAAAAAACCATAACTGTCAAATTCTGCAGGCAGAGCTACTAAGACAGCAAAGAACCCAGATTTTATACCATCTATCATGGATTCAGGATTTAACAAATGGGCTAACGAAGGACTAATGTATATTGATCAGTTATTTCAGGGAAAAACAATTAAGTCATTCACACAACTTCAAAAAGATTTTAACTTACCGGCTCATGACTTTTATAAATTCTTGCAGCTAAGAGATTACCTACAGAAACACCAGCAATGGGAAACAATTTGTAAGATACCTTCCAAATTAGAGGAAGTGCTCTGGTCGTTTTCAGAGAGCAAGTCAAAAAAAGGGGTTGTGTCAAAAGTGTATAAAGCACTACAACACGAATCAGAGGAAAACAACCTGGATATTAAAGAGAGATGGGAGCTGGAAGCAAATATCATAATAACAGAAGAAGAATGGGAAGAATCATTTAAAGAGGGACATAGACTAACTAATCGCCCAGCATGGAGGGAATTTGAATGGAAAGTGAAGATGCGCTACTTTTATGCTCCGTTTATTACATCAAAATACAGTAACACAACTGATCTATGTTGGAGGAAGTGTGGAGTGGTGGGTGACTCCACCCATACATTTTGTCCCAAAATACAAGGTTTCTGGAGGAATATTCAAAAGGAGATTAAATTGATAATGGGTATTGAGTTTCTTCTGAATTTAACACTTTATATTTTGGGAATAATCCCTGACAATATGACAGATAAGAACTGTAAATGTTTACTGAGAATCCTGCTGTTTCTAGCAAAAAAAAAACAAAAAACAATTACAGCCTCCTGGTTGAAGCCACAACCTCCAAGCATCACAATGGAGGGATAGGGTGAAAAATGTGTTCATCATGGAGAAAACCACAGAAAGACTACAGATGAAAACTAAAATTAATAATGCAGGCAATGCCTGAACTTCAGTAAACTCCTTTCTTTTATCTTTTTTTTTCTTTTATTATTACTACCATTATAGTTACAGCTAAATATATCTCCTCTGTGTTTGTTGGGTTTATGTCTGAATGTATTTGTTTAATAAAGAAAAAGTTACAAAAAAAACAAACATTTAGAAACTGCATTTTGTGTTTACTTTGTGTTTTACTTTTGTGTTATCTTTGTCACACATTTAAAGTTATATATACAGTATATATATGTATATATGTATATATGTTGGACATTTTGGGCCCTAGACATTACTTGTTGGCCGCCATGTTTGTTTTTTTGTTTGTTTGTTTTTTACAGTGGATGAGATACGTCTTTGTTGGCATTTTTTCTGGATAGGGTTCTGACTCCCCAGCACTGGATGAAAGCTTCATCGGCAAGTTGTTCCATATTCAGTATTTGTGATGACATAAGTTGGTCAGATGTTGACTGTCTATGATCTTTGAGCGGTTTCATCAACCACTTGTGTAAAATAGCCAAAGCGTCTCCCAGCAAACTCCTCCCCTCAGGGGTTAAGGCTGCCACTGTGGACAGGTAGAAATGGAGGATGTGCATAGATACCAGGAATATTGGTGATAACTTGCATGTGTTTGTGTAGGCTATGCTTTGGAAGCGAGTGTTGGAAATATAATAATGAGGCCTGTCACTGGAAATGTTCTGTCTGTTTGGCTTCAGCATCTTAGTTTTTTTTTCTTGACGATTAGCTGTTGAAGGATCAAAGCATTGGATGGATAGATGGATGGATGGATGGATGGATGTTACTTTGTTCCAGACATCAGGCATTATAGCGCTGTCCATGGTGCTGACAAATTGTGCTTCACGTCTCAGTGTAACCCCCATTCTCTCTCCATATTGTGCTTCTGTCTCTCTTTGCCATTTTAAAGCTCCTAATTGACCAGCTGTGTCATCACAGGCTGTCACTGCAGTGTCGAATGTTCGATTTAGGCTACTTTGTTGCATATTATCTGGCTGTTTAGTAACCAAATTGAGTCTCTCTGTTGATCCATAATTTTATTTCATATTTTTTGATGGTGAGAAGTGTGAGAATTTATTTTCTATTGTGTAAACTAAAGCCGTTCGTTCAGTCTTTTGCTGGTAGCGGCCAAATAGGCCTACAACTCAGATCCAGATCAGATCTATAATGTTTATGTTAATAAGTGAAATAACCTATAGCCTATAAGGGCCCGGAACAAGTCCCCGCCCCCTCTGCAATGCGACACTTGCTCCATGCCTGGGTGGGGGTAAATGGTAGGGGTATATACCCCTAAAAAAGAAAGTTTTTCAGATACGGCTGCAACAACAAATCGATAAAATCAATAAAAATCTATTTTTAAAAGTGTTGCTGTTTACTTCACCTGCAGAGATTTGTCATTGCGTGCTGACTGGAATAAAGTTTGATGCAAAAACTCCACCGGCACCTGCAGACCAGAGGGGGTGTTTTCATAGGAAAATTGAATTCACCAAATTTAACATGACCAGAGTGGTTGGCTTTAACACCTCCAACACAAAAACACGTTGGAGTTACCGATGAGGAAGATGAGGATGAAGGCAGCTCAGCAGCATGTGAGTGGCTACAATATCCTACGTTCGTCCCGTTTCAAAGTGAGGAAACTTTCCTCACTTTAAAGGCGGGGTGGATGATGTTTTCCAGGAGCATTTTTTACTATACTGCTTAAAGTCTTCTTCACACCCCAATTGCAGCCAATTAATTAAAAGTTCTGACTGCTGTTAGCAGCCCCATCCATTTTTTTTAAATGTGGGACATTTTAATTGTAACATGTAGCTTGCTCGAACGGTTTTTCCAGGATCCCCTACCCTGCCTTTAAAACAGGACAAACTCTCCTGTAGCTCGCGTGATACGCTTTATTTTAGTTTAATCAGCTTAAGCAGGGTTTAAATGTATAAATATAAATAATAATAATAATTATATATATATATATATATATATATATATATATATATATATATATATATGTATATAAACTTTCCTTGCGCTCAATAGTGGTGATAACTTAAAGAGTACAATTCAAGCTTTAAGGGAGCTCTATCAGCTTTTCAAACGTTCCAAAAGTCAAATACAGGCATTTATAAGCTAAACATGTTAATATCGTTACTATCGAAACTAATCTGGTGTAAATATTAGTTTTTCTATGCGTCTAATTTCCAACACGGAAGTAAGATGGCTGACTGTACTGATCCACGGAGCTCTCGACCAATCTCAACATGTTTTACGCCCATTTCATGACGTCGCCCCGGAAGAGACACTGATTCTGAAGGGTCACAAAATTGTTCTTAACACGCACCGGCAGCTCACATAGATGTGACCTGTAAACATTGATGGATAATCAGACTCCAATTGACAGGATAAAACGGAGCAGCTTGTTATGGAGCTGTATGCGCTCGACCCAGAGTCTGATATGGAGTTTGAAGTACACGCAGTACCACAGAAGTACCACAGAGACCCCTGACAAGTAAGTAAATTAGCGAACAAATAATAGGCTAATAGTTAGCATTGAGCTGAGAGATGTTTTCACTCACCGGTGCTGTTGTCTGTCCATGTGCGTTTTTATAGTAGGAACTGCGTCAGGTTTCAGAAGTAATCCCCGAGAAAAAAAACACTTTACTGCCCGAGATTCATGAAGTTGTCAGGAGTGAAGTTCACACACAAAGTTGAGGTTTTTTTCTGCTCCTGAAGATAAAATCCAACCACTTCTGGCAAGTCGATTCGTCCAGTACAACAAATAAACTCCCACACCGAACGCAACCACATTTTTCCCCAACTTGCCGTCCTCTAGAAAAAAAAGCTTTTCTTCTGAACTCTGGATCAAACGTCTGTTAGCTGATGGCTGTTTGTCTCTGAGGAAATCTTCCTGCAGGTGTTAGTTTCTTCCTCAGAGAGTGCGGATAGGTTAGGATTCTCTTTGAGTTTCGTTCAACAGAGAGGGCGTCTTGCTACGATGCTGCGCACGCGTGTTTGATGCTTCATGATTTGTGTCTGGTGTTATTGGAGAGTTTTAGAGACAGACATGAAGGAACGTAACATTTACTTACCTCTATTAGCTGTGTGTGCTGTTTCAGGTACCCAACACGCCTAACACACTCACACAGCCTTTCTTCTATAGCTACAGCCGTACAGCCGTTGTCATCTCCTGCTTTTTCTTAACTTCTTTGTTTTGGTCGCATGTCAGCGATGCAGCTCAACACTGACCCTACAGTTTCTGGTGGTATTGCTCTGTCTTCTGCGTCAAGTGACGAACCAAAAGACATCTGAAACTGCACCAAGTTACTTATGTATTCGTGCATTGTACTCATTCGTTCGTTCATTCTAATTAAAGCATTGATGAAATGAAGGAGTTTTACTGCAGATAATGTCTTATACAGTGGCTGCCCCGTCTCTCCCATTTAACTGGATGTACACCGAAGGGCGACTAAACATAATATCTTCCGCAGGACTCAAAGTGATGCAGAAACTTTACCACCAGTGAGTAAATGCATGATAAAGTTGTCCTTTAACACAAAATTCCTTTCATTTGATTCTCTGATGTGCAGTTTCCTTGATGGTCCTCTGGATCTTTAAAGTAGCAAAACCTGATCTAAACCCACTTTTTTGTTCTTGGTTACATCTATGTAATAAAAGGAAAACGTGTAGGCTATTATATCCATATCTGTACACAGACTACATGAACACAGGACACGTGGCTAAGTCAAAGTTGCACTCACGATTAGTAGGGCACTGTTCAGGCTTCATCGAGGATTTTGAGCTGTACTCAGGATATGAATATGAACTGTTTGTGTTTTGTGATTTCTAGTGTATACGATATTGACTGGTATAGATCCCTTTGGATGAACCTGTAACAAGGAGTAATGCTTTTTAATGAAAGTTAATCAAGATTTTTTTTTTCCCTTATATTAATCTTATCATTTTATATTTCTGCATCACTGATTGATATTTAGGGTTTCATTCTGTATTTTATGGGATTTTAGTGTTTGTGTTTTTATCTCTATGTGACCCCTGCCCCTGGGACTGCAGATGGAAATCAGCCTTCGGCTAGAATCTGGCGTGTTTACATTCATGTATTTTTCATGTGTGTTCATCAACATGCACTGTCCCAATCAAATAAAGTTCAAATCAAATTAAATATTAAAATTTTTTAGGTAATGGTAGCTTAAAGACCGTGCTGAAATTATTCTTGTTAGTTTTACTGTACGATTCATCATAATGGGAAGTCGTGTTATTAATTTTATTTTGAAAAGGGGCCAACTTCCAGGAAAGATTCTACATCACTTCTGTCACGCCAGAAGCTTCTGTCACATCAGGGGCTTCCGCTTCGGGGCTGCAGCTGGATAGTATTAGTTTGGTTCCGTGAAAGGTCAAACTGAACAGCTGTTTTTCCTCAGTGCTGTCAGGCAGCATCTTTAACAGACCAACCATTAGCATCCCAGAGCAGAGGAGAGGGACCCAACCGAGTCACGAGATGTCGCCATATATCCAATCCACGCCGGTAGTCCTAATCGGAAGTTTGTTCTTCATGTAACTTACTAAAAGCTAACCCTACCCCTGACCCTTCTCCTAACCCTAAACACCTGACTACACCGAACGCATCAGTTTGCAAGCCACAGATAGATCCTCTTAGTGGTGTTTAACTAACTTCCGCTGGAGACTTCCTGTATGAATTGGATATATGGCGGCGTCCTTATCGGCTATTGTAACTGCAGTGAGGTACTCGGTACAGAAAGCACCAACTAGGCCGCATTTCCATGTGGGGCCCATACGGCTTAAATTTTAGCTGGATATAAGGGACCCAAATGGGATTGTCCATGGTTTCCATGGTGGCCCCACCTGTGTTTTCCCATGTGGGTTTCCACATATAGGGCCCACGTAACTTAAACTATGAGATCTGCAAATTTGCCTTGTTCAAGCCCATGTCTATAGGCTATATGGGCAAACACAGGTGGGGCCACCATGGAAACTGTGGACAATCCCACTTGGATCCCTCATATGCAGCCAACATCTAACCCATATGGATCTCACATGACTTATTTTAGTGTGAGTTATCAAAAACCTTCCTTTATGATAGGTCTTATAGTTAGGGATGGCTAGCATCCCTTAGTTAAGCTGCTATAGGTTTAGACTGTTGCGGGACGTTCATGATGCACTGGGCTCTTCCTTTCCCATGATGCACTGGGCTCTTTCTCTCCCACCATCTCTGTCTCTCCATGTAGAAACCTGTGACAGTATTGCATCATTAACTGTGTTCTCCTCTCTCAGCAGATCTGGCTGGATAACGTTGCAGTGTTTGTTGGTCTCCCTTTCTGTCTTCTCCCCCCCAGCCGGTCGAAGCAGATGGCCGCCCTACCTGAGCCGGGTTCTGCGGAGGTTTTTTCTCCCTGTTAAACGGGTGTTTTTCTTCCCACTGTCGCCACCCCTCCGTGCTTGCTCAGGATGGGGGATTGGACCGGGTCAAGTCAAGATTCGATCCAATCTGTTGGTTTCCTTAACCAGGCTATTATGAATCTGACCTGAACTTTTCTGTCTGTTAAGCGCCCTGAGGTGACACTGTCATGAATTGATGCTATACCAAGGGGCAAACTCCGCCTCAGAACAGTGAAGCTCGCTTGCTTGTTGCAAATAGTGTAATCCTCCCTTCATCCGCTAGGGGCTGGCTCCAAGAGCGAGCAAATCCCCATAGACTCCAATGTTAAAAACGCCAACTTCACAGCAGAAATAAACAGGTTTACAGCCTGGTTCAAAAAATCATTTTAGGTTTATTAGGTCAAGTTTACCTTCATGTCAACTGTGAGGGGGTGAATTTTTTTATAACTCATTCGTTTAGATGTTATTTATTCTTCAAATTACACATATTAAGGGCGTGTCCTTATGATTGACATGCGGCAGACCGGAAGCTCCGCCTGCCGACCGGAGGCTCCTAGTTAGCTCCTTCTTTGCTCTTAATAAGGTCTCAGTTTGTTACAGAGTCGCACAACGGCGGTATTTAGTCAGCGAATTGCAAGTCTAAGCATGTCTTACCTTAACCATGCCGCTTAGGGGGCTTATCTTTGTTAGCTCCTCTTAGTTTCGTGTTAGCTCAGTTAGCGTTTAGCCCACAGTACGTCAGCTGTCAATCATTTGCCCCGCGGCCGCGCTGTGCCCATTTTAGTATTTTCCTGGAGTGACGACGTACGTGACACGGCAAGATGGCGACGGTAAGACACGCCCAACTGGCTTCACATTTCTCTATTCAGAAGAGACCGGAAGCTACGTCCAGTAATTATATACAGTCTATGTGCTATACAAATAAAGTTGAATTGAATTGAATTGAATGGAATTGAACATGGAAATGCTGGCTGGGCACTATCACTTAAAAACTTCTCATTATTTCCTTGGCTATTAAATCGTTCATGTTTGGCTGAGTGGTTAAAAACAAACTTTCTCTGTCATGTAGAAAACTGAAACTGCAGATTTACTTTACCCGTACTTTAGTCAAACTTTTAAAAAAGGGGTTAAAAGTAAGAACGCCACTCACTGAGTGTATAAAAGGATCGCTGTTAAAGAAACTGAGACCAGAGAAGTGATGGCTCATTCAGGATGAAACTCGTGTAAAAATGAATAATTTCTTAGTCTGAGGTAAACAAGTTAAAAGATTAAATTGGAAGATTATTGAGAAGAACAGCAACAGTTTTAAAAGACAAATTGACTTATTCAAAAATGATAATGTGAATATCCTCATGCTTTCATTCATTGTCCTTATTTGCATTTCAGAGCCTGGAAGCAGCTGAATTTTTGCATTTTTACAAGTGTGTTACATGCAGTAATCAAAATGGTTTATTTCTGGCTGATTTATCAATTAATCAAGGGTTTCTATTTGCTCCTCTCAATCAAATATAGCATGCAAGAGTGAAACCTTGTTTAGCTGACAACAGGAATGGCCTTCTGAACGACGAGGTTAGAATGTTCGCTGCAACAGAGGAAGTGACTTTAATCCGAGAATAGAAGAAAGGGATATTTGGGAAATGCTCCTAAAGCTGGACAGTGAAGGGTAAAAGGGCCACTTACGGAAACTCGTATGTAATCAGATGCCACATGCTGCCAGCGCAGTTTGACTGACGTGAGCTCTCTTGGGAGCGGACAGCAGAAATGGCCCAGCGATAAGCCTGAGAATCAAATGCAAAAACTCAGTTCTCCTAAATTAGCACTTGTAAACCGCAGACACCGAATCTTAAAAAGAAGTTGGAGGCAGCTCCAGCTTGAAACTGCAAACGAACATGCAGTTCTCCTGGCAACTGAAAGCGTCGCTGGTGTGGCGTCTTGTCGGGTCTGGCCCGGGCAGGGAGGGGTTAAGCCGGCGGTGGCTGGTGCGTTCACAGCGGGAAGGCAGTGGCTGGGTCTGGGCCGGCAGCCAAACAGATGTTGGTTTGTTTCAGGGCTGTGGTTAAATAGTTGGATGGCGTTCCAGCACACGGGGAGGAGAGGAGGGGATTAGCGCTGGGAGGATCGCAGCTGCACAGACAGAAAGAGAGCAGAGGGAGGGACAAAGACTGGGAGAGATAAAAGACTGGAAGTGCTGAATAACAAGGATGCTGAGCAGCATGACCTCCACTCCTTCATCACCACCATGCAAAACTTTAAAAGACAAAGAAATGTGATTATATTTTCAGAAGATGCTACATCTCTGTTTGATTTGATGTTGTATTCATGTGCTGCAGATTTCTCCTGCTGCATGTCCTGTACAATCCCACCCACACGTCAGTCAAACCAATCTCTCTTTCCATGTTCTTCATATATTGGTATGCTTAAAGGAGAACAGCGCAAGTTCCAGCTTTCTTCCAGAGGTTCGCCCCCTCTGGTGACCCGTGGAAGTGATGCTAATGTCGTGCACACACATGAGCTGCTTGGACTGAGTCGGTCTCTAATTTAACCCACATTACACTCAGTCTGACCCAGAGTTAGAGACACGATGTCTACTGAAGTAATAAGGTTGTAAATCTGCAAGTTGTTTACGGTTTGATCGTTGAGTAAACTGACTGACTGTATGCTAACGGTAACATCAGGCTAACGCTGGCTTGTAGTTCAAATATCTAAATTTAGAGGCTGAGACCACGATTACCTTATAAAATTACCATATCAAATAAATTTAAAGGGATATTGTGTAAGTTCTCCTGTTATTTATTCACAAAAACTGATTATTTGGTTCAAAAGTGTTTTTTCATTAATCAGTAATCACTCCCATCAACAAACTGAAGTGCTCCTCTAAGTTCTAAATTTGCCGTTCGTATCATTCATTTACACATCGAGCGGGGCTCGGTCGATGTGTAAATGTGGGGGCTGCCATGTCGTATCGCCATGTTTTTGCGTTCGGGAGAAGCGTGACAGCAGGAAAACACAGAAACTCACCGGACACACCGGAGTTTTCAGCTCAGTTTGAGGTAATGCCTTTGAAAAGTCACCGCGCTGCAGTGGGAGAAACCAGCGTCTCACTGATGCTGCGTTCACGTGCAGTCGGGCAGACGGCCGTTGGTAACAAACCAGATGTCATTTTAATCAATGAAGCCGAGCGAAAGACGGTGAAACATGGGTCAGGGAAAACAATACGACATCGCCATGACAACAAATCAGATGTGGACTGATGTCACTGTAACTGACGGACCACGTCTTCACATAGAAGCGGGTGATAACTTTACATGCATCGGCTGTCGTCGGCCTGCCCGGTTTCATGGGAAGGAGAAAAAAAAAGAGGAGGGGGCTCCCGATTAAAAAAGTCTCCCTTAAAAAAGTAGAAAAGAGTGTCTCTCTCCCGGGGGAAGATACAGTTGTCAGTCTGCCAGACCCATACCAACACAACAAAATAGCAATATAATGCACCTTCATCTTTCTTTCTTTCATCAATCAATTTATTATGTTGGGAGAAGAAAGGAACGGGGGGGTTTATTCCCAGACTGGATCGGAGCTCCCTCCAATTAAAAAAAAGAAAGAAAAAAAGCTGCTTGGTTGTTCACTCCTGTCTTACTCCGGTAAGAGTTTTCCGCTGAAAAACGCCCCCCCTGCCGTGGGGACCAGTCAGACTCCAGTTTGATTCTCTTTGTCTGACAAGACAAAACTTGTCTTCTTTGTCTTCCTGGAGTCTGAGTCGGGGTTTGAGGCACCTGTTCTCCATCTTTTAGCAGCACTGATGTCTCAACATGCGCGGACCTGCGGTGCACAACACCGGTGCAGGTGCAAGTGCAGCCAGACAAATGAGTTCATGCAGCTTGTCTCCCCCACAAGTGCCCCCTTGAGGCTTCGTACGCAAATATCTCACATTGAGCAGAAACAGTATCAGGAGACCACAGTGAAGAAAGATCAGCTCATTCTTCACATCAGCAGCTGTCAGAGCAGGTGGAGGACAGAAAAGAATGCTAGTTAACATTTAAACTTGCGCAATGCAGGAAAAAAAGGGAAGGGCCGCGAACGAAGCGAACCCGGGGCACAAAACCAAAAAACAGTGGGGGGGAAAAAAAAGAAAAGGGAGGGGGGGGGGGGGGGGGGGTCTTTAACAGTTTCAGAAATTTGCATACTGAATTTTAATACAGGGTTTCAGACTAACTTTTTTTTTTACCGGAAGCACAGTGGCCCCTAACCTAAAGGTAGAGTGCGAAGTTTCCCCCCTGAAAATAAAGGTTAGACTTGTGCCAGTGAAATCCGTCTCAAACTGCGCCTTTGGGCCTCTACTCACGTGCAGTGGTGAGTTTGAATGCAGCTCTCCCCTGCCTGTAATTCGCTCTTTCGTTTTGTTGTGGTCTGGTCGGGACGTTTCTGGGTGGAGATTTCTGTTTATATCACAGCCAATGACAGAACTAAGAGCATGACGCTGTGTGGGAATAAGCTCATGATTGGAGCAGATGCCACTCACTCCAGCTCTCGAAGGTAGGATGCACCGGTCCACCTTTTTTGGGCACCAATCCAATGGGATATTTGATGTTTCGGTATCTGCTGATCCAATACCAATACAGAAAAAGGAGGAGAAAAACCAGCATGGTACTGTTTGACGGCACACCTCGTGTGAAAACAGACTGGGATCTTTCTTTTGTGCAAGCTAACATCAGATTCGGCTTTAAAATATTTTTACCTGTTTTTTTTGTTTTTTTTTAAAGGAGATAAATGTACTGAATTACTTATTTAACAACTGTCCACACACAGCAATCTTAAATAAACTTTAACAATCTTAAAGCAGCTTCACAAGCTTGCTCACATGTGTAAAAATATAACAAAACATCCTGGTTCAGTCAGTGCAGTTAAATAAATGCAAAATAATAACAAAAATAAATGGCCTAATAAAGGAGCTGAAATTGAGAAAAAAAAAAAAAACTCCACTAGTTTGGTTGGTAGATAAATTCAAAACAGCAAATCATCTTTTTAAAATGTTTTAGTACTATTATGAAAATAGAAATGAAAGATCCATGACAGAAGCAGCTGAATGAACCAACGCTTCATCAGAGTTTTAACATGGAGGTCATTCCTAAACAGCCGATTGGATTAAAAAAAAAAAAAAAAGTCTCCCACACTGCACTGGATGCCGATGGATACCCTCAGTTATAAAACATGTCATGTTCAAAAAGATTTAACAGTATTTTACACTCTCTGTGACCTGTCGGCACCCGTGGGATTTTTTTTTTTAAAGGATTTTTTTGGGCACTAATGGCCTTTATATGACAGTATATAGTGACAGGAAAGGGGCAGAGAGAGCGGGGAGTGACATGCAGCAAAGGGACCTGGACCAGGAATCGGACCTGGGCCGACTGCGCTGAGGAACTGTAGCCTCTGTTCGTGGGGCAGCTGCTCAACCAACTGAGCTAATCACCCCCCCGTAAATAAACAGCCTCCACGTGCTGTGTCGGCAGCGCTTGATGTCACTTGAAGGGGCAGCATAGAAATACAGCGAATAGATCTGCACCTACAGATCGGCTCATGTTTACCCCTACCGATTTTTACCGATCTAGGATTTTTTTTCTATATTGGAGCCGATCCTGATCTGAAGACCCCGATCTCAATCTCTCTGGTAGTGACCACCTAACTTTGCTCTGCTGTGACTTCTTGGCACCACGTTGTGTTTATATTGCTAAACTGCGCCTCACGTAGTGACAAATGATGATGTCATCAACTTGTATCGCTGCCACGGTTTGAAAGGTGAGAGTCTTAGCTTTAAAATAATTTTTTAAATTATCGCCCTAGCCGTTATAGTTTTTATTTTAGAGCAGTTTAAGCAGGATAATGCTAACAGGGAACCCGCGGCCGATCTGTTTTTTAAGGTTTAAAGGCATCATAGAAGATGTTTCTTTCAACAATTTTTGCAATACTCTGTAAAATTGGGTTCACTACCCCCCATACGCTATGATTAAAGGCCTCCTTCCACTGAAAACCCGTTTAACTTGCTCCTTCTGAAATACGGAGGGTTTCCCCTTGTTTACTTACACATGCTGACTTGCTAGCGTTGCGTTCCCCCCAGTCAGCTGTTCTTTCTCATCAGAGAAACAATACGAAGAAAAGAGTAAATCGGGAACAGCCTTGCACTTCTATGTCACATTTCAAATAGCGTATCCCACGTGGGGTTTCCATCTGTCCATTGGAAGGCAGGTAACCCTCCACTACACACTAGAAGTAAAGACGGCACGACTGTAGCTTCGGAGTTGAGAAGCTAATTAGCTAACTGTTTGTTAGCATGGCGGAACAAACTTGTTTGTCGGCTCTATTTCTTGTCTGTAACAAAATAAGAGCGGAGGGTGGAGCTTCCTTCATACACTGATGGGAGGCAGCCAATCAGACGGAAATTCATGAGAAGAACCCGGAAAAGCTGCCGTTGGACCACAAGCCTCTCTTCTAGTATACAAATACAGCTGGATACAAAGATACCAGAAGGTTTTTTTTAAACAGAAACGATGCAGAATGCATTCAATAATAATGGAGAACACAGAAATATGAATGAAATGACCATGGAAGTACAACTTTAATTAAAAACTTTAAATATATAATATTATTATACAACAGCTGTGAAAGTAATGGGGCTGAAAAACATCCTCCAATCATCTCTGCATTCATTAACTTTTTCATTTGTCTTCTGGCTCGTCAATCACTTTTAATACCGTAGTAAGAATGGGTAATAGGTAAGACTGATCAATGAGTGATTGATTGGCGAGAGTAATCCTGAGACCCGGAAGCTGCGCGCACTCGTCTGACGTTTCCAGCAGGTAGCTAACAATCATTCTGCTAGCAGTTAGCGACATTCAGACATGCGTTAGTGGCATGGTGGCATGATGGAGAATCTGTAGCTGCTGTCTGCTAAACACCAGAGGGGCTCGTGCACGTTGTTCTGTGGCCGAAGGAGGGAGCTGTGAATCTAGCATTTTGGTCTTGCGCATGCGCATTATTCAAAAACTCTCTAACAGTCTCTGCTTTCTGAAATGCTGAAACACCTTCTATAGCGCCTCTAAGTGTCGTGTTTTAGTTTTGTGGTGCCAGGTTGTATGTGGTGTGAATAGTGGTGCAATGGATCAATGACCTCACGGTTCAAATTGGTTCACAGTTTTTGAGTCATGGATCGGATCAATATTCGGATCAGCAAAAAGGAGAGAAAAGGTACAAGACAAATTCACCTCTATTTATTTATTTAAGTATTTGCATCGATATTTTATATTTGTCATCAAAATACAGATTTATTCATTATAATTAAAAACACGATCTCTGTTTGTTTCGTCGGGTTACTTAACATTTTTATGAATGATATGAGTGCGTGTTTGGCCGTAGACTGCAATACGAAACACAGGCTTTCTGCTCCCTGGTTGCACGTGAATTGCCAACGTTTGTAAACGGGAAACCATCTATAGTGACGTAGGAACTATAAGCTTGAAATGACCAACATCCAAAATTCAGAATCTTTTGGTCCGAGATGCCAAATCTGGCAGCAGTGGGTGTGGCAGCGATACAGGGAGATGAATAGGGTCTGGCAGTGGCTGCAACACCCACTGCTTCCAGATTCGGCAACTCCGGTGCTATTCCAGAGTTGAAGAATTTCTAAATGATCTGTCTGCTTCTTTTTAGAGTGAAAACGAGACGGTCAGCTGAGTGGGGATGTCTGAGAGGTAAAGGAAGGGTTGAAGATGTTGGAACTAAGTCAGAAGAGCACAGAAAGCCTAAACAGTAAGTAAGAACATGGCCTCTGAGGTCAGCAGTACCCTGAACGCAGCATTTATATGCAGATGGAGAAGGTCAGCTATGAGTGGAGGCTATGGAGATAAATGAGAAAGAGATTACAGACGGCATGTAAAAAGAAAAAAATTCATATTGATACAATATCGCTACACAAACTATTGTGATATATCAGTATATCGTTATTTTCTTACACCCCTAGTTCTTAGTATATCACCTAAATCGTGTAATCAAATTTACAGGCTGCTATTTTTAGCAACGCTGAAACAGTGAACCACTGATTCAAAAAGAAATCTCACTTGTTGCTGAAATCATGACTTTTTTTCTTTTTTTATTGTATTTTATTCATTTTATTTTGGTGGTGGGGGTTTGGCAGTGATAACATGGAGCATCTGTCATCGTCTGGAGTGGTTTCAGTTACTTTTGCCAAAATCAAATGAAAGAACATGGTTTCACCATGAAAGGCTTTCACTTCCATTTTTGTTCATCTTTCAATATAAAGACACAGTTTTGATTAAAAAGTTTCTATAACTATATCTGCACTCCTTTCTGAATGAAACATGTTTTATGTTTTCACTGTCATCAAACCTACGGCAATACCGCTGAGCATGTGGTCCATATTTGTTTTGGTAATTGGATTTTCAGAGGTGAGTATATACAAAAAACAAAACAAAGAAAAAAGTGATTATTTAATTTTCATTTCAAAGTTAAATAACTAAAACCGAAATATGGGGCATGTTTTATTTTAACTGTTAAGATAGGATTAAAACAAAATGAAAATGGTTTGATTTTGGTTTTATAGTCTGGAAAATGGAAAATTAAATCACTCCAGAACAAAGACAAAACAACCCAAGCTGTGTTGCTGCATATTTTGACCAGAAGTGGTTGTTTATGTGGGGTAGAATTAGAGATGTCCCGATCCGATCACGTGATCGGATCGGGACATCTCTAGGCAGAATGCTGGAATGAGAGCGGCGACGCATATTGTAGAAGTCGTGTGGTTCACGGAGCTGCCGGTTCATTCTTAGTGTTTGGAGGCATTTTCTCCAGTAAGTGGCTGAAATGACCACATTTCTTGGCATTAAAGGATAAGTTTCTTTTCTTTTAACCTGGACCTTATTTCTAGTAGTTTATACCTGCATTTACTCAACGATAAAGTTTCTGCATCACTTTGACTCCTTCGTGAGATATTACATTGAGTCGCCCTTCTGCGTACATCGATATAACGGGAGACACGGGGCAGCCTCACTAGAAGACATTATCTGCAGCAAAAACGCCTTCATTTCATCAGCAATTTAAGTAGAATGAACGAATAAACGAGTACGATTGTCCTGTGAGTTCAGAATGAACTTTCCTTTTGTTATTGGGAGGTTTTCTCCACATTATAGATGATTTCCGAGCAACGTCACAGAAAGGATGCGTGTGCAACCAGGCGGCAAGAAAACAGGAAAAGCATTATAAAACTATAAGAAGACGTGTGTTTACATGCAAGACTGACTTTTAATGCAGATGAGGTCAAGATATGACGTGAGAGTGTCGGGGAAATATAATGTTTGAGTGCTGGAATTTGGGG
Organism: Atherinomorus stipes; assembly: GCA_023101725.1. NCBI lineage: Eukaryota > Metazoa > Chordata > Actinopteri > Atheriniformes > Atherinidae > Atherinomorus > Atherinomorus stipes. The sequence goes on from JALJCO010009905.1 coordinate 109,203, forward strand.
CAGCTGTGGCTCAGCTGGTAGAGCAGGTCGGCCAATGATCAAAGGATCGACAGTTCGAATCCCGATCCCCCAGCCATCTGTCATCTTGTCCTTGGGAAAGACACTTGCCCAACCCCTGTTGCCTCCAGTGGGGGCACCACTGGTGGATGAATGCATGTGAATGTTCCATTGGTGGCTGGAGGGGCCGTAGGTGCAAAATGGCTGCTATGCTTCTAACAGTCTGCTCCAGGGCAGCTGTGGCTACATACGTAACTTACCATCACCACGTATGAATGAGGAGTGAAAGAATAATGGATCCGTGAAGCTTTGAGTGCCTTGCAAAGCGTGATATTAATCTAATCCATTATTATTTGTTCGGTTGCAAAAATCAAAACGCTAATGCATGTAAACAGTTGAAAATGGTGATAACAGGACAATAGGAGTGAGTGTTTTCAGTAAACCCTCTCGGATAACCTCTGCAGGTTCAGATACATGATTTATTTATTTTATTAGGTATTAGGCCATTTTATTAGGTACACCTGTCCAACTGCTCGTTAACGTAAATTTCTAATCAGCCAATCACACGGCAGCAGCTCAACGCATTTAGGCATGTAGACATGGTAAAGATGATTTGCTGCAGTTCAAACCAGCATCAGAATGGGGAAGAAAGGGATTTACGTGACTTTGAACGTGGCATGGTTGTTGGTCTGAGTATTTCAGAAACTGCTGATCTACTGGGATTTTCCTGCACAACCATCTCTAGGGTTTACAGAGACTGGTCCCAAAAAGAGAAAATACCCAGTGAGCAGCAGTTCTGTGGGCGAAAATGCCTTGTTGATGCCAGAGGTCAGAGGAGAATGGCCAGACTGGTTCCAGCTGATAGGAAGGCAACAGGAACTCAAATAAGCACTCGTTCTAACCAAGGGGCAAACTCCGCCTCAGAACAGTGAGCTCGCTTCCTTGTTGTAAATAGTGTAATCCTCCCTTCATCCGCTGGGGCTGGCTCAAGAGCGAGCAAATCCCCATAGACTCCATGTTAAAAACGCCGACTTCACAGCAGAAATAAACAGGTTTACAGCCTGGTTCAAAAATCATTTTAGGTTTATTAGGTCAAGTTTACCTTCATGTCAACTGTGAGGGGGTGAATTTTTTATAACTCATTCGTTTAGATGTTATTTATTCTTCAAATTACACATAATTAAGAGCGTATCCTTATGATTGACATGCGGCAGACCAGAGCTCCGCCTGCCGACCGGAGGCTCCTAGTTGGCTCTTCTTTGCTCTTAATAAGGTCTCAGTTTGTTACAGAGTCGCACAACGGCGGTGTTTAGTCAGCGAATTGCAAGTCTAGGCATGTCTTACCTTAACCATGCCGCTTAGGGGCTTATCTTTGTTAGCTCCTCTTAGTTTCGTGTTAGCTCAGTTAGCGTTTAGCCCACAGTACGTCAGCTGTCAATCATTTGTCCCGCGGCCGCGCTGTGCCCATTTTAGGATTTTCCTGGAGTGACGACGTACGTGACACGGCAAGATGGCGGACGGTAAGACACGCCCAACTGGCTTCACATTTCTCTATTCAGAAGAGACCGGAAGCTACGTCCAGTAATTATATACAGTCTATGATTATAACCGAAGTCTGCAGAAGAGCATCTCTGAATGCACAACACATCCAACCTGGCAGCAGATGGGCTACAGCAGCAGAAGACCACACCGGGTGCCACTCCTGTCAGCTAAGAACAGGAAATTGAGGCTACAATTCACACAGACTCACCAACATTGGACAATAGAAGATGGAGAAATGTTGCCTTGTCTGATGAGTCTCCATTTCTGCTACCAAATTCAGATGGTCGGCTCAGAATTTGGTGTCAACAACATGAAAGCATGGATCCATTCTGCCTTGTATCAACGGTTCAGCTTGGTGGTGGTGGTGTGATGGTGTGGGAGAGATTTTCTTGGCCCACTTTGGGCCCCTTAGTACCAACGTGGCGGTTTAACCACCACAGCCTACCTGAGTATTGTTGCTGACCATGTCCATCCCTTTATGACCACAGTGTAGCATCCTCTGATGCTGCTTCCAGCAGGATAACGCACCATGTCATAAAGCGGGAATCATCTCAGACTGGTTTTTGAACATGACGATGAGTTCATTGTACTCAAATGTTCTCCACAGTCACCAGATCTCAATCCAACAGAGCAGCTTTGGGATGTGGTGGAACGGGAGGTTCTCATCATGGATGTGCAGCCGACAAATCTGCAGCAACTGTGTGATGATGTCATGTCAATATGGAGCAAAATCTCTGAGGAATGTTTCCAGTACCTTGTTGAATCTATGCCACCAAGGATTAAGGCAGTTCTGAAGGCAAAAGGGGTCCAACCCAGTACTAGGAAGGTGTACCTAATAAAGTGGCCGGTGAGTGTACATCCTCATGATTTCAGCCAATGATGTGACTGAACTGTAAACACGTGTTAGCATCCTATAAGCCTGATGCTCACACTGGCCCTTTTTTAGCAGCATTTTTTATGTTGTGTTCTTCAAACCAGACAAATGTGTTCAGTAATGTTCTTTTGGTCGGTTTAACTAAATGTGGAGAATACAGAAAACAAGTGTGTGTCAGAGGTCAAACACGGAGCAGAGATGGGATGAATTCATAATCATTAACAAACTCTTAAAGTTTATGAATTCTTTTGGAAAGCTGCTGTCGATGTTTTCCTAAAAGAAAGCAGTGCCTCCGGGGAAGACAGCGAGGACAGAAGAGCTCCCCTAGTTTTTGCATAAATAGCACTTTGAAGTCATGGATGAGGAGAAATGGAGGAAGAGAAGAGGAAAAAAAGAACAAGAGTGGCTGTGGATGTAAAGACACGCAGCGTCAAAACTTTTGCAAGTGCAGCCCTAGTTAAAAAATGCCTCTTCGGCCCTCGGGGGACCCGGCTGTTCTTGCATGCTTGGTGTTTCACCTCTTCCCTCTCCTCACCTTCTCTGCAGCCCCGCCCTATAAAAACTGCAGATACCAGCTTCAGCTTACACATCAGCCTTGATCTCTTTAGACAACCAGCATGAGAGCTGCATTTTTAAGCAGATTAGTCTCTGTAGTATCTCTCAAAATCTTTTTAAGTCCAGGGTGTCCGCGGCTAAAGCCAATTAGTCCACAGGTCTGCTATCTTTTACCATCACAGATTCTGTGAATGAACCAGCAGACTGTCCAACAGAGTTCTGACTAGTCAGCTAAAGTTGCTGAAATGATCTGAGGAAAACCAAGTTTTCTGGCATCCATAACAACATAATAAAAAGCAAATTAATGCAGCCCTAAAATTTCCTTAAAATAGGGTTTTTCTTTCTCTCTCTGAGAGACGGCTTATTGTATTTACAGACAACATGTGGATAAGAAATCAGGAAAGGAAATGGTAAAACATTAAAGTATACTTGCCTGTTTAAGGTGGTTTTTGCCTATTTGGGCGAAGACCTCATGCATGCAGAGAACAGAAACAACTATGCAAATCACATCTGACTTGGCACAGGAATCAAATGACTCACCAGCTGTTTCTGGTCTGAACCAGCAAACCATAATCTCATGTGACTTACCAGCACTTTCCAAGATATGATATAATATCCCAGATATTTCCTGGGATGAAAGGAAAACTATTTTCTTCTTGTGGATGATCAGTTGTTCTTTCCTTCTCAAGTTTGTTTGCAATTGTGAATTCTACCAGTGAATTATAACTTACTTCTCGCAACACTACACATTGGAAACTTGTCTGATCCTCTTCAGAGTTGCTTTGCTGCTACCTGCATGGCTTTCCACAGAGACACCAAGTAGCCAGCCGGTATTGGGGGGTGTTACATACAGTCGTCCTAAAAATATTCATACCCTCCAATTACAGAAAAGGCTAAATTCACAATAGTAATTTAAATAACAAGAAACTAATGATAAATGAAAAATTACAAAATTAGAATTTAGTGAAATAAAATATTGCTTTTGAATTGTGGTTGAAAACAATATTTTTTTTAAAAAGCCAACCAAACAAAATCATCCCAGACACATTAGAGCACCTTTCCCATCAACAGTGGACCAAAATACCTGTCTCAGCCAAAACGACGTGCTGCAACATTTCCACTCTTGTGTCATGTCCAACCGGTACATGTCCGCTACATCTCAGAGACCGGTACGCATGTCTGAATGCAAATGGTATAAAGGACAGAGTCCACACTATTACAGCTTTCCAGAGCAGGTCTGAAAGGGGCTTCAGTTGAATCAAATTTTTGCTGCAGCAAAAAATGAATTATTCAGTCTGATTTTCAAGAGGAAGCTTGGAGTAGAAGCTCCTGCTCCTCTGCATGGAAAGGGGTTAAATGAGAGGCTTTCAGGCATCTGATGAGGATGTCCTCTGGCTGCATCCCATTGGAGGTATTTTGAGCATGCCAAACTGGGAAGAGACCGCAGAGAAATCTAGAGCCCTGAGGACAGGCATGTCCAGGTTGCCCTCCTGGACCAGTCGCCTCCAACAACCAATCTTTGTTAATGGATGGGTGATGGAATGTGAAACTTCAGATGACTGAATACAGTCTTTCTTATGGTGGAGTCATGAACACTGACCTTCATTGAGGCAAGTGAGGTCTGCAGTTCTTGGATGTTGTTCTGGGGTCTTTTGTGACCTCTTGGATGAGTCGTCGCTGTGCTCTTGGGGTCATTTTGGTCGGCCGGCCCCTCCTGGGAAGGTTTACCACCGTTCCATGTTTTCACCATTTGTGGATAATGGTTCTCACTGTGGTTCTCTGGAGTCCCAAAGCTTTAGAAATGGCTTTGGAACCTTTTCCAGACTGATAGATCTCAGTTACTTTGTTTCTCATTTGTTCCTGAATTTCTTTGGATCGCAGCATGATGTCTAACTTTTTAAGATCTTTTGGTCTACTTAACTTTGTCAGGCAGGTCCTATTTGAGTTATTTCTTGATTGAGAACAGGTGTGGCAGTAATCCGGCCTGAGTGTGGCTAGAGAAAGGGCCATGGAGGTTTGGATTTTTTCCCCCCTTACTAAAAAGAATCATAATTTTAAAATTGCATTTTGTGTTTTTACTTGTGTTATCTTTGTTTAAATTATTTTGATGATCTAAACATTTAAGTGTGACAAACATGAAAAAAAAAAGGAAATCAGTAAGGGAGCAAACACTTTTTCACACAACTGTATATCCAGTACGGTTGTTCAAAACAGTCAGTATTTGTTGAGGGGGGGGGGGGGGGGGGGGGTATTTGTATGTCAAATCAGGTGAATTAAAATAAAAACATAAAAAAAAACATCGAAGACAACATGCCTGGGGATCAAACCCACCATTTTCTGTTTATGAGATAGGAACTCTAAGCACTACGCTATCCCAGTTTTCTCTGGCGCCGTTGGCAGCTTGTGTCGGTATGTTCACTGCATTTGAAATCACTCTGTTCAAACACCTTCCCATCTTATTTTAGACAAGTCAGATAAAAGAAGATGGTTTTATTATTTATCATTATCTGTTTTATTTGGGCTTTTTAGAGCGATCTGAAGCATGGAAGGTCTTCACGTGCTCTAACAGTAAGCAGCTGACAGCGTGTGGACACGTGTTATCTGATGTGAGACGTCTTTCAAAGGTGCAAAATAGCGCTTCTGGATCCAGTTAGTACTTCTGCGGTGTACATGTACATTGTTCAATGGTTAGATATGAACATTTTATATTTTCCTGAAATTATAACCAAAAGTCGAATATCCCTAACTTTTTGTGAGTAGTGTATATAAATTTAGCACTCTCAAAGCAATTTATCAACCGTAAGACAGCGTACACCTGGCTGTTTCTGCGTATATTTTTAGTGCACGTCAAAAACAGTGCAAACTAGCAGCTTTGTGCACAAAAGGCTGCAGATTCTGAGGGGGATGATGCTGGATTACAGACACACACAACTCTGATTCATAATCATTATTCATCAGTAGTAAAGTTAGTTTTCATTCTTGAATAGATGTCAGAGACCATGTTCAAGGCTGCAGACAGTTCTGGTTCATGTCCTCATAAGTTTGCCACTTTGGCCCCTGCACCTGTTGTACTATTTAAATTTTTATATGTATCATACTTATTTTAAACTATATTTGAATTTTCTTCTTCCACGAACATCTCCAGGGTCTTAACTACATGCTACAAACCTTGAAACAGGCTAAACCCTGTGTTTCGGTGTTTCTGACACGGTTGCGTGTTACTCACAGTTACTCATCTCAAACAGTGCGCTGGCTCCTATCAAATGAAGCCATATTACAGTATTGAAGCTAGAGGGCTCTCACTTCACACACAGCTGTTTGTCTATACAAACTATGGTGCCACCATCGTAAAACAAATGGTGGCACAAATATGGCAGCTAGCATGTTCAGTATGTGGACCCACAGTCAGTAGATACTGTATACAGTATGGATGATTCTTAGAGAATAAAATCACAAGTTATTTTAGTAAAGTGATTAGATGCCAGTAGAAACACTATAACTTTTTTCTGGTAATTGATTTTTTTTTTTTACACACTGCACCTTTTAAGTTTGAGATAAAGTGTAGATTTAGGTTATGTAAAAATAAACTGGCACTGGTTAAAATTTGGGATTTGGTTTGAGTTTGGCTGTACACAACAACGGATCGAGTCCTGATGAAGAAAGCTGCACAAGCCTGTGTGTGTACGTGTGTAAACGGTTGTGTCTGACAGCCGGCAGACATGATGATGATGGTGTGAGTGGGAATGCTGCTTGATGGAGGGATAGGGGAGTTTGAAAGTGCTCTGGAGGATGCCTATGTGCATGAAGAGGGGTGGGATGGAGCGTGAACCCCCATCCAGCTGCTTGGGCTGGGATACACCTGGGCCAGCTGTCTAAACAGCCCTGTGTGGTTTTGCATGACTGCCTTTGCAAAGTGTGTTGGTACTTAGCAGTGTGTGTGTGTGCAGGCATGTACTGTGGGAAACTGTTGTTTCATCCTTTATATGTGCACGTGATCTCTCAAATGGCATGCATGTGCCACTGCTTATTTGAGACCATAGAAATCTGCAGAATTTATCAAGTTATCTAAAGAGATGTGTGTCAGCAGTTATCTTTTTGTGTTTTATAGATTTGTTTATCCATGCTTGTTACGAAATGACAGATCAGATGTGCCGTGTACACTTGCAAGCATATTTCTCTGCACATGAAAACAGTTATGGTTACTTTGCCTCCTACCTTCATCTTTAATGTACGACCTCGGTCCACTGCTGCATTACGTCAACACGTCCACCTTATTGTTGTGGCAAGATGGTTACAGTTGTAGATGGGTGTTGCGTTTAAACTGGTTAAATATTAAACACAGAAGGGCGACTTAACATAATATCTTCCTGAGGAGTCAAAGTGATGCAGAAACTTTACTGGTGAGTAAATGCACGTATATACTCTCAGAAATACGGTCCAGATTGAAAAAAAAATAAAGTTATCCTTTAAGAAATGCTCAAATTGGCCTTTGAAAAAGCCACAAGTGCACTTCAGATGTTGCATAATGATTCAGAGATTTCATTTCATTCAATGTGTTCCATCTCTTTTTCTGTCCAAAACTGCCATGAAGCATAGGCAAACATGACAAATGTGTCTGACAACAAAATAACTTCAAGCAGAAACCAGAGAACCTGGTTGGTAAAGTGTAATGAGCTTATCTGGTTATAGATTTGTTTCCAATGACTGTATGAGTCAAAGTGCTGAACTGGATTCTGTTTGCTTCCTCAGCTTCATTTATTGCTTAACTGCCAGGTGAAAGGCTGGATGAAACTTGGAAAGGAACTCGTCCATGGCTGCTGTCAGTCTCTCTCTCACTTGGCCCTGTCCAGGTGACTCCTAGCTAACAGCGAGTACCTGGGGAATGGCGAGTACTACCAAATGGTAGGGCTGGCGATGTGGTCTAAAAATAAAATCTCTGATTTTTTTCTTTTTAATTTGATTTACAATTTTTTTCCAATTTTCTTTCTTACATATTAAGGAAAGCAGTACAAACGACAGACAATTTAAAACAAACTTTTCTTTTAATTAATCAAAAACAAGACAAATGTAACCCCATTATTAGGATGAATAATGAACAAATTAACACCCTCTTGGAATCAAAGTCCCAGCTGTGTTTCTTAATCTTGCCTCAAGTCTCTTTAAGTCACAATTTTTACTCTTACCAGCAGCCATGTTGTCGCTTGTTTCTGTTTTGTGTGTGCTATGATGTTGTTGTAGCTTGCTATACTGCAATGTGAAGCTGTCACTTTCAGGAGCTCGACTAGCCAAAAATATGCCGTTACACAAAAACTTGATTTGCTTATTTTTTAAATCCCCTGCAACAAAAAAATGCAAATTAATTCATTGAATCGATTTTTTGCCCTGGCCTGCCAGATGGTTGTTGATCAGATTCGAACAATTCATGAATCACACGTGGCTCCAATCGTAAGATTATTCCTGTGATCATGCATTCATTTCCACACTTCAGTTCAGACGTGCCACACATGCCGCAGTCATATCAGGAAACAAGGATGTCCTTTATTCATATGAACGTGGTCTCTGAGCTTTACGACTCACCTACAAGATTTCCAGTCACCTTCCAAACAACGGTGTTTAATTGCCAGCTGTTTCCTCACTGTGTTGCGAAAGCAGTGGACTTCTGGTCGCTTGTGCAAATACCACCTTGCAGCCCAGAGGTAGATAACCTGCAGCTAATTTTTAACATTTGATTTAACCTGCTTTAAGTAACAGCTGGGAGGGGTCTACCACATCCGGATAGTGTTCGGCTAATACTCATCAATCACTCGAGACGTGGCCTAGAAACTTTGCTGTGATTGTACGCTGCTGGTACTCATTTACCCACGCAGAAAACGATGCTCAACAAGGTTTTCCGGTCGTGTAATGAGACTGAGATTGCTGAAAGTTAACTTTTGTAGATAAGTACTCTTGAGCAACGAATTTATAGCTGAATGAACGTGCTCGAATGTTCAGCATAAGCTGAGAGCAGAGCTAGTCTTGCACAAGACTTAATGACAGCTTTCTTCTTATCAGAAGGGAAACTCCAACCATGATAATGAGCCTTTCTTTATCACAGCTTTTCCACAAAAAAAGAGAAAAAGCTGTATGTTAGCTAAGAGAGAGTACAAAGCTGCAGATTTGGGTGCTGTCGGGTCGTTGTGTTCATTATTACAAACACCTTTATTTCCACACATTTGATCTGCAGTGAAGAGCAGCGTTGAAAGAAGAGCTCAACCCTGCAGTCAGTTACCTCTCTGTCCTTCCAGTGAGAAGCGTGGAGCTGGGGGGTGAAAGCTCAGAGACGAGAGGGTGGGCATGCACCGCGCAGAGAGGGGATGTCAGCACAGAGTGAGTTTCCTCTGTGCCGAGGTCGGTTGAGTTGAAAGGGAACGCTGCCTGCCGGCATGTTTGTGTTTCAGACGCTCTTTGCTACACTGAGCGCCTTGTTTCGCAACGGCAGACTGCTAGAGGAAAGCAGACGAGAGACAACATGAGAGCTTAGAAACAACACAAAAAGGCAGATATTGACAAGCGCAGACTACTCAACCAGAAGCACACTGCCAGTTTGCCCCTTTACGTCATGTGTAAAGTATGTGCATAGGTCTGATTTGGCTGTGGACCGTGTCATTCTTAAAAATAAAGGATGAAACGTCTTTTTTAATGTATCTGACCAATAAGAAAAAAGTTCTATACAACTGTTTTCACGTCAGCTTCTACAACACGTATTTTAGACCTTTTTAAAAGTCCGCAACGCAACTTTTCAACCTTGAAAGTCTGCGTTCCTGACTTGTGTTGATGCCACACCAGCAGTCAATATGTTACTGCCCAGCGGCGTTCCGAGGCTGAAAAACTGCACCCTGCAACTTTCCTGGCTCTGAAGTTGCAGCTGACTATGCGTAGCTAGCAAATGGATAAAAACACACCGGGTATTTTGAAAGCACATCATGGAGGATTTGGCAAAGAAATGCAAAGAAACATTATCAGAGGAAGGAAGGAAGGGACAGAACAAGAGAGAAGATAGCGCTGTCTGTGCTGGCTAGAGTAAGCTCACTGGCCAGGTAGGATGGGCATATCAATACACTGGAGTCAATATTTCGATACCAGCCTGAAAAAATATTGGAATAGATACTTTTAGGAATATTGCAATACCACTGTACAGATACAAAACATGCTATTTATTTTCAGTTCTAAAAGATTTAGGCAATGAAATGATTAAAGCAGCAAGATTCTAGCTTCTGTTTCACATGATGGTGGTAGCCTATCAGATTCTAGCTTCTGTGTCACATGATGGTGGTAGCCTATCAGATTCTAGCTTCTGTGTCACATGATGGTGGTAGCCTATCAGATTCTAGCTTCTGTATCACATGATGGTGGTAGCCTATCAGATTCTAGCTTCTGTGTCACATGATGGTGGTAGCCTATCAGATTCTAGCTTCTCTTTCACTTGATGATGGTAGCCTATGTAGTTCTGCTTCTCTTTCACTTGATGGTGGTAGCCTATCAGATTTGCAGCGTCAGGCTACCACCAGCATGGGACACAGAAGCTGGGAATTTGACAGGCTACCACCATCATGTGACACA
>JALJCO010009906.1:0-80318 GCA_023101725.1 Atherinomorus stipes
AGCTCCTAGATCTTAGTGTCTGGTCCTGGATTTGTGTCCGGTCCTGGATCTCAGTGTCGGGTCCTGGATTTGTGTCTGGTCCTGATCTGTGTCTGGTCCTGGATCTCAGTGTCCGGTCCTGGATCCTTGTCCGGTCCTGGATTTGTGTCTGGTCCTGGATCTTAGTGTCCGGTCCTGGATCTGTGTCCGGTCCTGGATCTGTGTCCTGTCCTGGATCTGTCTCAGGTCCTGCATCTTAGTGTCCGGTCCTGGATCTGTGTCCAGTCCTGGATTTGTGTCTGGTCCTGGATCCTAGTGTCTGGTCCTGGATCTGTGTCCGCTCCTGGATCTCGGTGTCCCGTCCTGGATTTGTGTGTGGTCCTGGATCTCAGTGTCCGGTCCTGGATTTGTGTGTGGTCCTGGTTCTGTGTCTGGTCCTGGATCTGTGTCAGCTCCTGGATCTTAGTGTCGGGTCCCTGGATCCCAGTGTCGGGTCCTGGATTTGTGTCTGGTCCTGGATCTCAGTGTCCGGTCCTGGATCTGTGTCCGGTCCTGGATCTGTGTCAGGTCCTGGATCTGTGTCCGGTCCTGGATCTCAGTGTCCGGTCCTGGATCTGTGTCAGGTCGTGGATCTGTGTCCGGTCCTGGATCTCAGTGTCCGGTCCTGGATCTGTGTCAGGTCGTGGATCTGTGTCCGGTCCTGGATCTGTGTCCGGTCCTGGATCTCAGTGTCCGGTCCTGGATCTGTGTCAGGTCGTGGATCTTAGTGTCCGGTCCTGGATCTGTGTCCGGTCCTGGATCTCAGTGTCCGGTCCTGGATCTGTGTCAGGTCGTGGATCTTAGTGTCCGGTCCTGGATCTGTGTCCTGTCCTGGATCTGTCTCAGGTCCTGCATCTTGGTGTCCGGTCCTGGATCTGTGTCAGGTCCTGGATCTTAGTGTCTGGTCCTGGATCTGTGTCCGGTCCTGGATCTCAGTGTCCGGTCCTGGATTTGTGTGTGGTCCTGGTTCTGTGTCAGGTCCTGCATCTTGGTGTCAGGTCCTGGATCTGTGTCTGGTCCTGGACCTTAGTGTCCGGTCCTGGATCTGTGTCAGGTCCTGGATCTCATTGTCCGGTCCTGGATCTGTGTCAGGTCCTGGATCTCATTGTCCGGTCCTGGATCTGTATCTGGTCCTGGATCTCATTGTCCGGTCCTGGATCTGTGTCTGGTCCTGGATCTCAGTGTCCGGTCCCGGATTTGTGTCTGGTCCTGGATCCCGGTATCCGGTCTTGGATTTGTGTCTGGTCCTGGATCTCAGTGTCCGGTCCTGGATTTGTGTCTGGTCCTGGATCTCAGTGTCCGGTCCTGAATTTGTGTGTGATCCTGGTTCTGTGTCTGGTCCTGGATCTGTGTCAGCTCCTAGATCTTAGTGTCCGGTCCTGGATTTGTGTCAGGTCCTGGATCTCAGTGTCGGGTCCTGGATTTGTGTCTGGTCCTGGATCTGTGTCTGGTCCTGGATCTCAGTGTCCGGTCCTGGATCTGTGTCCGGTCCTGGATTTGTGTCTGGTCCTGGATCCTATTGTCCGGTCCTGGATTTGTGTCTGGTCCTGGATCCCAGTATCCGGTCCTGGATTTATGTCTGGTCCTGGATCTCAGTGTCCGGTCCTGGATTTGTGTCTGGTCCTGGATCTCATTGTCCGGTCCTGGATCTGTGTCCGGTCCTGGATTTGTGTCTGGTCCTGGATCTCAGTGTCCGGTCCTGGATTTGTGTCTGGTCCTGGATCTCAGTGTCCGGTCCTGGATTTGTGTGTGATCCCTGGTTCTGTGTCTGGTCCTGGATCTGTGTCAGCTCCTAGATCTTAGTGTCTGGTCCTGGATTTGTGTCCGGTCCTGGATCTCAGTGTCGGGTCCTGGATTTGTGTCTGGTCCTGGATCTGTGTCTGGTCCTGGATCTCAGTGTCCGGTCCTGGATCTGTGTCCGGTCCTGGATTTGTGTCTGGTCCTGGATCTTAGTGTCCGGTCCTGGATCTGTGTCCGGTCCTGGATCTGTGTCCTGTCCTGGATCTGTCTCAGGTCCTGCATCTTAGTGTCCGGTCCTGGATCTGTGTCCAGTCCTGGATTTGTGTCTGGTCCTGGATCCTAGTGTCTGGTCCTGGATCTGTGTCAGCTCCTGGATCTCGGTGTCCCGTCCTGGATTTGTGTGTGGTCCTGGATCTCAGTGTCCGGTCCTGGATTTGTGTGTGGTCCTGGTTCTGTGTCTGGTCCTGGATCTGTGTCAGCTCCTGGATCTTAGTGTCGGGTCCTGGATCCCAGTGTCTGGTCCTGGATTTGTGTCTGGTCCTGGATCTCAGTGTCCGGTCCTGGATCTGTGTCCGGTCCTGGATTTGTGTCTGGTCCTGGATCCTAGTGTCCAGTCCTAGATTTGTGTCTGGTCCTGGATCTGTGTCAGCTCCTGGATCTCAGTGTCCGGTCCTGGATTTGTGTGTGGTCCTGGTTCTGTGTCTGGTCCTGGATCTGTGTCAGCTCCTGGATCTTAGTGTTGGGTCCTGGATCCCAGTGTCGGGTCCTGGATTTGTGTCTGGTCCTGGATCTTAGTGTTTGGTCCTGGATTTGTGTCTGGTCCTGGATCTGTGTCCGGTCCTGGATCTGTGTCAGGTCCTGGATCTGTGTCAGGTCCTGGATCTGTGTCCGGTCCTGGACCTCAGTGTCCGGTCCTGGATCTGTGTCAGGTCCTGGATCTCAGTGTCCGGTCCTGGATCTGTGTCTGGTCCTGGATCTCATCGTCAGGTCCTGGATCTGTGTCTGGTCCTGGATCTCAGTGTCCGGTCCTTGATTTGTGTCTGGTCCTGGATCCCAGTATCCGGTCCTGGATTTGTGTCTGGTCCTGGATCTCAGTGTCCAGTCCTGGATTTGTGTCTGGTCCTGGATCTGTGTCAGCTCCTAGATCTTAGTGTCTGGTCCTGAATTTGTGTCTGGTCCTGGATCTCAGTGACCGGTCCTGGATTTGTGTCTGGTCCTGGATCTCATTGTCGGGCCCTTGATTTGTGTCTGGTCCTGGATCTGTGTCTGGTCCTGGATTTGTGTCTGGTCCTGGATCTCATTGTCAGGTCCTGGATCCGTGTCTGGTCCTGGATCTCAGTGTCCGGTCCTGGATTTGTGTCTGATACTGGATCTCAGTGTCTGGTCCTGGATTTGTGTCTGGTCCTGGATCTGTGTCAGCTCCTAGATCTTAGTGTCTGGTCCTGGATTTGTGTCTGGTCCTGGATCTCAGTGTCCGGTCCTGGATTTGTGTCTGGTCCTGGATCCGTGTCTGGTCCTGGATCTCATTGTCAGGTCCTGGATCTGTGTCTGGTCCTGGATCTCAGTGTCCTGTCCTGGATTTGTGTCTGGTCCTGAATCCCAGTATCCGGTCCTGGTATTTTGTCTGGTCCTGGATCTCAGTGTCGGGTCCTGGATTTGTGTCTGGTCCTGGATCTGTGTCAGCTCCTAGATCTTAGTGTCTGGTCCTGGATTTGTGTCTGGTCCTGGATCTCAGTGTCCGGTCCTGGATTTGTGTCTGGTCCTGGATCTGTGTCAGCTCCTAGATCTTAGTGTCCGGTCCTGGATTTGTGTCTGGTCCTGGATTTGCGTCTGGTCCTGGATCCTAGTGTCCGGTCCTGGATTTGTGTCTGGTCCTGGATCCCAGTATCCGGTCCTGGATTTGTGTCTGGTCCTGGATCTTAGTGTCTGGTCCTGGATTTGTGTCTGGTCCTGGATCTCAGTGTCCGGTCCTGGATTTGTGTGTGATCCTGGTTCTGTGTCTGGTCCTGGATTTGTGTCAGGTCCTGGATCTGTGTCAGGTCCTGGATCTGTGTCCGGTCCTGGACCTCAGTGTCCGGTCCTGGATCTGTGTCAGGTCTTGGATCTCAGTGTCTGGTCCTGGATCTGTGTCTGGTCCTGGATCTCATCGTCAGGTCCTGGATCTGTGTCTGGTCCTGGATCTCAGTGTCCGGTCCTTGATTTGTGTCTGGTCCTGGATCCCAGTATCCGGTCCTGGATTTGTGTCTGGTCCTGGATCTCAGTGTCCAGTCCTGGATTTGTGTCTGGTCCTGGATCTGTGTCAGCTCCTAGATCTTAGTGTCTGGTCCTGAATTTGTGTCTGGTCCTGGATCTAAGTGTCCGGTCCTGGATTTGTGTCTGGTCCTGGATCTCAGTGTCGGGGTCCTGGATTTGTGTATGGTCCTGGATCTGTGTCTGGTCCTGGATTTGTGTCTGGTCCTGGATCTCATTGTCAGGTCCTGGATCCGTGTCTGGTCCTGGATCTCAGTGTCCGGTCCTGGATTTGTGTCTGATACTGGATCTCAGTGTCTGGTCCTGGATTTGTGTCTGGTCCTGGATCTGTGTCAGCTCCTAGATCTTAGTGTCTGGTCCTGGATTTGTGTCTGGTCCTGGATCTCAGTGTCCGGTCCTGGATTTGTGTCTGGTCCTGGATCCGTGTCTGGTCCTGGATCTCACTTTCAGGTCCTGGATCTGTGTCTGGTCCTGGATCTCAGTGTCCGGTCCTGGATTTGTGTCTGGTCCTGAATCCCAGTATCCGGTCCTGGATTTGTGTCTGGTCCTGGATCTCAGTTTTGGGTCCTGGATTTGTGTCTGGTCCTGGATCTGTGTCAGCTCCTGGATCTTAGTGTCTGGTCCTGGATTTGTGTCTGGTCCTGGATCTCAGTGTCCGGTCCTGGATTTGTGTCTGGTCCTGGATCTGTGTCAGCTCCTAGATCTTAGTGTCCGGTCCTGGATTTGTGTCTGGTCCTGGATTTGTGTGTGATCCTGGTTCTGTGTCTGGTCCTGGATCTGTGTCAGCTCCTAGATCTTAGTGTCCGGTCCTGGATTTGTGTCCGGTCCTGGATCTCAGTGTCCGGTCCTGGATTTGTGTCTGGTCCTGGATCTGTGTCTGGTCCTGGATCTCAGTGTCCGGTCCTGGATCTATGTCCGGTCCTGGATTTGTGTCTGGTCCTGGATCTTAGTGTTTGGTCCTGGATCTGTGTCCGGTCCTGGATCTGTGTCCTGTCCTGGATCTGTCTCGGGTCCTGCATCTTAGTGTTCGGTCCTGGATCTGTGTCCGGTCCTGGATTTGTGTCTGGTCCTGGATCCTAGTGTCTGGTCCTGGATCTGTGTCAGCTCCTGGATCTCAGTGTCCCGTCCTGGATTTGTGTCTGGTCCTGGATCTCAGTGTCCGGTCCTGGATTTATGTGTGGTCCTGGTTCTGTGTCTGGTCCTGGATCTGTGTCAGCTCCTGGATCTCAGTGTCCCGTCCTGGATTTGTGTCTGGTCCTGGATCTCAGTGTCCGGTCCTGGATTTGTGTGTGGTCCTGGTTCTGTGTCGGGTCCTGGATTTGTGTCTGGTCCTGGATCTCAGTGTCCGGTCCTGGATCTGTGTCCGGTCCTGGATTTGTGTCTGGTCCTGGATCCTAGTGTCCGGTCCTGGATTTGTGTCTGGTCCTGGATCTGTGTCAGCTCCTGGATCTCAGTGTCCGGTCCTGAATTTGTGTGTGGTCCTGGTTCTGTGTCTGGTCCTGGATCTGTTCAGCTCCTGGATCTTAGTGTTGGGTCCTGGATCTTAGTGTCTGGTCCTGGATTTGTGTCTGGTCCTGGATCTTAGTGTCTGGTCCTGGATCTCAGTGTCCGGTCCTGGATCTTAGTGTCCGGTCCTGGATCTGTGTTAGGTCCTGGATCTGTGTTTGGTCCTGGATCTGTGTCAGGTCCTGGATCTGTATCCGGTCCTGGACCTCAGTGTCCGGTCCTGGATCTGTGTCAGGTCCTGGATCTCAGTGTCCGGTCCTGGATCTGTGTCTGGTCCTGGATCTCAGTGTCCGGTCCTGGATTTGTGTCTGGTCCTGGATCCCAGTATCCGGTCCTAGATTTGTGTCTGGTCCTGGATCTCAGTGTCCGGTCCTGGATTTGTGTCCCGTCCTGGATCTGTGTCAGCTCCTAGATCTTTGTGTCTGGTCCTGGATCTCAGTGTCCGGTCCTGGATTTGTGTCTGGTCCTGGATCTGTGTCAGCTCCTAGATCTTAGTGTCCGGTCCTGGATTTGTGTCTGGTCCTGGATCTCAGTGTCCGGTCCTGGATTTGTGTCTGGTCCTGGATCTGTGTCTGGTCCTGGATCTCAGTGTCCGGTCCTGGATCTGTGTCCGGTCCTGGATCTGTGTCCGGTCCTGGATTTGTGTCATGTCCTGGATCCCAGTATCCGGTCCTGGATTTGTGTCTGGTCCTGGATCTCAGTGTCCGGTCCTGGATTTGTGTGTGATCCTGGTTCTGTGTCTGGTCCTGGATCTGTGTCTGGTCCTGGATCTCAGTGTCCGGTCCTGGATCTGTATCCGGTCCTGGATTTGTGTCTGGTCCTGGATCTTAGTGTCCGGTCCTCGATCTATGTCCGGTCCTGGATCTGTGTCCTGTCCTGGATCTGTCTCAGGTCCTGCATCTTAGTGTTCGGTCCTGGATCTGTGTCCGGTCCTGGATTTGTGTCTGGTCCTGGATCCTAGTGTCTGGTCCTGGATCTGTGTCAGCTCCTGGATCTCAGTGTCCCGTCCTGGATTTGTGTCTGGTCCTGGATCTCAGTGTCCGGTCCTGGATTTGTGTGTGGTCCTGGTTCTGTGTCTGGTCCTGGATCTGTGTCAGCTCCTGGATGTTAGTGTCGGGTCCTGGATCCCAGTGTCGGGTCCTGGATTTGTGTCTGGTCCTAAATCTCAGTGTCCGGTCCTGGATCCGTGTCCGGTCCTGGATTTGTGTCTGGTCCTGGATCCTAGTGTCCGGTCCTGGATTTGTGTCTGGTCCTGGATCTCTGTCAGCTCCTGGATCTCAGTGTCCGGTCCTGAATTTGTGTGCGGTCCTGGTTCTGTGTCTGGTCCTGGATCTGTGTCAGCTCCTGGATCTTAGTGTTGGGTCCTGGATCTTAGTGTCTGGTCCTGGATTTGTGTCTGGTCCTGGATCTTAGTGTCTGGTCCTGGATCTGTGTCAGGTCCTGGATTTGTGTCCGGTCCTGAAACTCAGTGTCCGGTCCTGGATCTGTGTCAGGTCCTGGATCTCAGTGTCCGGTCCTGGATCTGTGTCTGGTCCTGGATCTCATTGTCAGGTCCTGGATCCGTGTCTGGTCCTGGATCTCAGTGTCCGGTCTTGGATTTGTGTCTGGTCCTGGATCCCAGTATCCGGTCCTGGATCTGTGTCTGGTCCTGGATCCCAGTATCCGGTCCTGGATTTGTGTCTGGTCCTGGATCTCAGTGTCCGGTCCTGGATTTGTGTCTGGTCCTGGATCTCAGCGTCCGGTCCTGGATTTGTGTGTGATCCTGGTTCTGTGTCTGGTCCTGGATCTGTGTCTGGTCCTGGATCTCAGTGTCCGGTCTTGGATCTGTATCCGGTCCTGGATTTGTGTCTGGTCCTGGATCTGTGTCCTATCCTGGATCTGTCTCAGGTCCTGCATCTTAGTGTCCGGTCCTGGATCTGTGTCCGGTCCTGGATTTGTGTCTGGTCCTGGATCCTAGTGTCTAGTCCTGGATCTGTGTCAGCTCCTGGATCTCAGTGTCCCATCCTGGATTTGTGTCTGGTCCTGGATCTCAGTGTCCAGTCCTGGATTTGTGTGTGGTCCTGGTTCTGTGTCTGGTCCTGGATCTGTGTCAGCTCCTGGATCTTAGTGTCGGGTCCTGGATTTGTGTCTGGTCCTGGATCTTAGTGTCTGGTCCTGGATCTCAGTGTCGGGTCCTGGATTTGTGTCTGGTCCTGGATCTGTGTCTGGTCCTGGATCTCAGTGTCCGGTCCTGGATCTGTGTCCGGTCCTGGATCTCAGTGTCCTGTCCTGGATCTGTGTCCTGCCCTGGATCTGTGTCCGGTCCTGGATCTTAGTGTTCGGTCCTGGATCTGTGTCGGGTCCTGGATCTGTGTCGGGTCCTGGATCTGTGTCCGGTCCTGGATCTGTGTCCGGTCCTGGATCTGTGTCAGGTCCTGGATCTGTGTCCGGTCCTGGAACTCAGTGTCCGGTCCTGGATCTGTGTCAGGTCCTGGATCTGTGTCCGGTCCTGGAACTCAGTGTCCGGTCCTGGATCTGTGTCTGGTCCTGGATCTGTGTCTGGTCCTGGATCTCATTGTCAGGTCCTGGATCTGTGTCTGGTCCTGGATCTCAGTGTCCGGTCTTGGATTTGTGTCTGGTCCTGGATCCCAGTATCCGGTCCTGGATCTGTGTCTGGTCCTGGATCCCAGTATCCGGTCTTGGATTTGTGTCTGGTCCTGGATCCCAGTATCCGGTCCTGGATCTGTGTCTGGTCCTGGATTTGTGTCTGGTCCTGGATCTGTGTCTGGTCCTGGATCTCAGTGTCCGGTCCTGGATTTGTGTGTGGTCCTGGTTCTGTGTCTGGTCCTGGATCTGTGTCAGCTCCTGGATCTTAGTGTCGGGTCCTGGATTTGTGTCTGGTCCTGGATCTTAGTGTCTGGTCCTGGATCTCAGTGTCGGGTCCTGGATTTGTGTCTGGTCCTGGATCTGTGTCTGGTCCTGGATCTCAGTGTCCGGTCCTGGATCTGTGTCCGGTCCTGGATCTCAGTGTCCTGTCCTGGATCTGTGTCCTGCCCTGGATCTGTGTCCGGTCCTGGATCTTAGTGTTCGGTCCTGGATCTGTGTCGGGTCCTGGATCTGTGTCGGGTCCTGGATCTGTGTCCGGTCCTGGATCTGTGTCCGGTCCTGGATCTGTGTCAGGTCCTGGATCTGTGTCCGGTCCTGGAACTCAGTGTCCGGTCCTGGATCTGTGTCAGGTCCTGGATCTGTGTCCGGTCCTGGAACTCAGTGTCCGGTCCTGGATCTGTGTCTGGTCCTGGATCTGTGTCTGGTCCTGGATCTCATTGTCAGGTCCTGGATCTGTGTCTGGTCCTGGATCTCAGTGTCCGGTCTTGGATTTGTGTCTGGTCCTGGATCCCAGTATCCGGTCCTGGATCTGTGTCTGGTCCTGGATCCCAGTATCCGGTCTTGGATTTGTGTCTGGTCCTGGATCCCAGTATCCGGTCCTGGATCTGTGTCTGGTCCTGGATTTGTGTCTGGTCCTGGATCTGTGTCTGGTCCTGGATCTCAGTGTCCGGTCCTGGATTTGTGTCTGGTCCTGGATCTCAGTGTCTGGTCCTGGATTTGTGTCTGTGTCTGAAAAAGTATTTTCTTGGTTGTTCTTGTAGTATTTTTTTTTTTTGCGTTGAATCTATTTCTGCCAGATATCAAGCTGTAAAAGTTACAGTTTATTCATAATTATTGATTAATTAACATAATGATTGATTATTCACCCAATATTAGAAATGGCTATAATTTTTTAAGTTATGAATATTCTACAGTTTATGGCTGCTTGGTATCATTGTAAAGGAGGCATCTATCGCTTCCATTTAAGCCCAAAGTTGAACCTCCTGACAAACACAGAGGTCACATGACCTCTGTAAACCAGAAATTACACACATTTCCCCCCAATTTTCGCCTAAACTACGTAGTTTATTTAACCCCTTTGGGATCAGGGACCTAAAAATCAACATCTGCAATACTAAATAGACTCTATCAATTCAGTAAAAGTATAATATATCCATACGATTTCTTTGTCAGAGATTATTTTGAGCGTTAAGTTAGAGGTCACCTGCTCAAACCAATTCACCCTCATTCATTCTTTGCACAAATGTTTTCATCCATTTTTA
Source organism: Atherinomorus stipes (assembly GCA_023101725.1). Taxonomy (NCBI): domain Eukaryota; kingdom Metazoa; phylum Chordata; class Actinopteri; order Atheriniformes; family Atherinidae; genus Atherinomorus; species Atherinomorus stipes. Next base: position 9,642 of record JALJCO010009906.1, read on the forward strand.
AGTCAATATAATTTACTGAATATGACAACTAATTACAAATAAATACTATTGATCAAATCAAAACAACAGAGTATTACATATTATTACAAAAGTCACTCGACTTCTGGTACAGACAAGATGCAGATGCATGGGGTTGGCTAGCAGCTGCATCGGGCCGTCCTGGATCCAGTTGTGCAACCACATGTGACCAGCTCTTCACCGGCATCTGGAAGAAAACAAGAAAACACTTTTTCCCCAAAATGCCTCCCACCTCCTTTTCTGAAGGCTTTTTCCCCAAATTCAGTCCTGACTATCGTCTAGATTTTGTCTCCTCTCTGTCTCCCGGTGGACAGTGAGACTAACACACCATTCACATGTCCAGCCTGTGATGTTATCTCTGTCTCCCAGTGGACGGGAACTGGTTTCTGGAGTGGAGTGACTGGTTGCTGTGTAAAAACCTCCTGATGCACTTGGCTCCAGTGTGATGTAAACAGACGTTTATAACCTTAGTAGTTTTTTTTTTTATAATAATTTGATTTTGTTGAATTTTTCCCCAAGTTTGTAACCTTCCTGTTGTAATCTGGGGAAATTTTTACCCCAGAGGAAATTTTCTTTTTCATTCTTTATGTAAAGGGAATATCTTGGGTGTTGTTCAGTATTCTGGTCGGCATTCTTCTTCACTCACGTCAGCCTGAAACAGTGACGGCGAACTGATCACAGCTTTCACACCAGAGCTCCAGCTGTGACAATAACGGGGGCATTTACAAGTAAATAAACTACTAATATTTGCAGAATGCGTTGTGAAAATGGTCCGTTGGGCAATTTTTTCTGATTTGATCTTTGTATGGGATTTTAGGTCAGTCTGGTAATACAGGAGGAGACAATAAAAACATAGCTGTAAGATCACTCATGGAAGGCTGTGCTGACGATGATGATTCCAGACACGGCAGGTAAACTGGGTCAAAGGTGAGAAAGAAAAGTAAAATCAAACATGGCCAATTACACCTCAGAGGGTGGAAGCAGAAGTAAGCTAGCAGCCTGCTTGAACAGCTCATTTAGCTCATGCAGTAGATGTGCTTCTGTATGTGTCTACTGCATTGAGTAAACCTCTGCTCTTCTAACAGGTTTTACGTCTTCATCAAAATGGTAACAAAGTCACATCAAACTCCAACACATCCATCTGCTGTTTTTAAAGAAGTTTTTTTTTTTTCCAATTTTATTTAATCTTTATTGAACCGGGATGTTGTTTTAGGATACTGGCTGTTCTTTGGGGAGACCTGGTCAAGATGGCACACCACAAAACACACAATAAAACAGATGCAGTAGATCATCTTCAGATCAGCAATTACACGCTTCAGGTCAAAGAGTCCGTAGTGAAGCTTGAAGTGGAGGAAAAGACGGCATTGGATCCTCAGGACTCATCCACCTCCATGCACCTTCACGTGATGCCGAGCACACGCAGGTAGTTTTGATGGGAGAGTGAAGCCGTGATTTAGAAAGTAGAACAGCCGTTGCAGAGTGGCTGTAGCAGAGAGACTGTTGCACAGCAGCTGTTACAGAGCGATTGTTACAGAACCGTTGTTGCAGAGCGGTTGTTTCAAAGCGGTTGTTTTAGAACCGTTGTTGCAGAGCGGTCGTTGCAGAACTGTTCTTTCAGAGCGGCTGTTTGAGAGCGGTTGTTGGCGAACCGATGTTGCAGAGCGGTTGTTGCAGAACTGTTGTTTTAGAGCGGCTGTTGCACAGCAGTTGTTGCAGAGCGGCTGTTGCAGAGCGGTTGTTGCAGAGCGGCTGTTGCAGAGCGGTTGTTGCAGAGCGGTTGTTGCAGAGCGGTTGTTGCAGAGCGGTTGTTGCAGAGCGGTTGTTGCAGAGCGGCCGTTGCAGAACTGTTCTTTCAGAGCGGCTGTTTGAGAGCGGTTGTTGGCGAACCGATGTTGCAGAGCGGTTGTTGCAGAACTGTTGTGTTAGAGCGGCTGTTGCACAGCAGTTGTTGCAGAGCAGTTGTTGCAGAGCGGTTGTTGCAGAGCGGTTGTTGCAGAGCGATTGTTGCAGAACTGTTGTTTTAGAGCGGCTGTTGCACAGCAGTTGTTGCAGAGCGGTTGTTGCAGAGCGATTGTTGCAGAGCGGCTGTAACAGAGCGGTTGTTGGAGAGTGGTAATTGCAGAGCTTGTTGTAGAGCGGAGGTACAAAACGACCGATGCAGAGCGGTTGTTGCAGAGCGGCCGATGCAGAGCGGTTGTTGCAGAGCGGTTGTTGCAGAGCGGCCGTTGCAAAGCAGTCGTTTAGTTTAACTTCTCTGTTCATCAGAATAAGTTGGAATGTTTGTCCAGCTCTTTGCATGACTCAGCACTGAGAAAGCTGCACACATTTATGCCAAGAAGACGTTATGATGGTGAATCAAAGACCTTGTTTTGTTTAATAAAGGGACTATAGGATGAGAAAAGAGAAAAAAGTCTTCTAGCACTGCATGGCAGCACCTGTGTCCAACTGGACTCCCAGCAGTCTGACCAGAACTTTTCCATGCTGGACCCTCCTCTTGCTTGTGTTCTTTCAGATTTATTTCGCTTTGTAAAAAAGTGTCTGCTAAATGACAGTACTAGTACTAGTACTTGTAGTTGTAGTAGTAATAATAGTAGTAGCCCTTGCAGCATCCAGGCGTGGCAGCGTGGCTATCCAGCAGGAACAGGAAGGACAGTGTCCCATTTCCGCAGCTGATCTTACAGACACGCTCATCCATCACTCAGACAGCTTCAGCAGCTTGTTTGTGGCTTCCGGTGCTCCTGGGGAACCAGTTAAGGAGCCTTTCACAAAATTTAGTCCCCAGATTTAGTCGTGCGCTGTCTTTCTTACCGAGGTTGATGCTGCAATAGGTCGGGGTCACGGGGACTCGTGTTTTCCTGAACATGCAGAACTTTCAGATCCCTTCCTGTTGATGAGTCTGATGAGTTTAAATATGAAGGTAAAAGTCACCTCCAGCGGATATTTTTACTCCCCATCTCTGATTGATGGCCTAGTTTTAGCAAACCAGCAGGAGTAAAAGTTTTACTGATTTTTCACTTATGAATGGAAATAAATAAGTTAAACTAGAAATGTTGCACTAATGAAGACTGGTTTAAACTGGAAAATGTGCTCAGAAAAACGAATTAACTGGAAAATATTGCACTTAGACAGACAGAGGCCTGCAGTGTTGCTAGTTTCTAGTAGGGATGCACAATATTGGAATTTTGGTCGATATCCGATATGCCGATATTTTAAAACTCATGTGGCAGATAACCGATATTGATGCCGATATTAAAGCTTAAAAAAAATTAGCAGTCATTGCAAATAGCAGTTTTGTTATCCGTTTCCGACGCTTTAAAAAAGGGGTGGGAAAAATTGTCAATACACTGTAATAATGTAGTTTTCATATACCGATATCAAATTGATATTTAAAAATGGGGTATCGATCTATTTTACTCACAAAATCTCGTGAGACTGCATCATTCTGTTACACAATCTCAAGATATTTTGTGAATTCTCGTGAGATTTCGTTAGTAAAATAGATCAATACTGCATTTTTCAATGTCAATATGATATCAGCATATGAAAATATCGCAAAAGTTTTGTGTATTCTTGCGAGATTTTGTAACAGAATGATGAAATATCACGAGATGTCATTAGTAAACTAGATTGATGCCACATTTTTAAATGTCAATATAATATCAGCATATGAAGATATTGCGATATTTTAGTGTATTGATATTTTTTTTCCCCACCTCTAGTCTTTAGAGGTTTTAAAGTCTGTAATGAAATGAAATGAATGAAATGAAAAATACTTTATTTATCCAAGAAGGGAAATTCAATAATGTAAAAAAGCTCTTTTTTTTTTGTATTTTTCTTTCTTTTTTTTTTTTATTTTTCTAATATAGTAATATTAGTAATATTTTAGTAATAAAGGAATTTATTATCTAGGAATTTATTATTTATTATATGTACAAATAATAAATTTATTATTTAGGAATTTATCATCCATTTATTACTTTTAGTAATAAAGAAGTTTTTGAAGAAGAAGTTTGTGTTTTTAGACTTTAGAAATAGCGGGCTGATCGATAAAATATTGGTTAAATATCAGTGGGGTGGCCGATGTCCAATACTCAGTTTTAAGGCCGATACCGATAGGGGGCCAATTATATCATGCCTCCCTAGTTTCTAGAGTATTTCTCTGTAAAGTTTCTGCTTCAAAGATTCAACATCATGTTGTATGATTCTGCTCGTCATTATTCAGGAGTGAAGGAATAAACTTTATAAAAATAAGATAATATTGATATTCACCGATCCTCCTTTCAGTAGCTGCCGTCAGCCTTCCACCGGCTAAAGCGGCCATCTGAGGCCTCATCAGGATGTTCAGTTTTATTGTCTGACTGTGTGGTTTAGTCTCCAGCCAGACAAAGTTAGAGACAGACAGGGCAGATTAATTTAGAGTAGAAAGAAATGAAAGCATGTTAAAATACAAATGATCACAATCATCTGTCAAAGGCAAAGCATCCTGGTAGTTGTAGTTTTGCAGAATCTGGCTGTGATGCTTCAATAAAGAGATCTACCACTGAGGAATGTAACAGTGAACAAAATAACAAAAAAAAAAAATCATTGCAATCAAGAAAGCGCTTCTCAAGTAGAGTAATAAAACATCTTATCTGGTCTGAATCATCCTAAATAAGGAATCCCCAGATCCACAATAAAAAGACTACAAGAATAGAACAGGGAGTTATGGAGGGGCACCAGGCGGGGCCGTCATGAACCACAGACCTGAATAAGACTCAGTGAGGCCTGCAAGCTGAAGAGCATTTAAGCATCTGAAACAGCTTCCTTTGGCACATCTTCTCATCTTCGTCTAACCTCTTGGTAATGTGATGTGTTCAATGCCCTGAAAACCTGAGGAGGAGACAGGATGGGAGGCCTCAGATGACGGGCTACAGGATTCATGCTGTAACGTCTGACAGAGCTCTGATGCTCACTCATCAACATTATCAACATAAATCTCATCACATGGACGTTTGACATTTTCTGGACCACATGATGAAAGCGGGCTCTGATTTATCTGAACTCAGGTCTGGATCAGACTCCAGGTTTTCCAGGACTCTCCAGATCTGGATCAGACTCCAGGTTTTTCAGGACTCTCCAGATCTGGATCAGACTCCAGGTTTTTCAGGACTCTCCAGATCTGGATCAGACTCCAGGTTTTTCAGGACTCTCCAGATCTGGATCAGACTCCAGGTTTTTCAGGACTCTCCAGATCTGGATCAGACTCCAGGTTTTTCAGGACTCTCCAGATCTGGATCAGACTCCAGGTTTTTCAGGACTCTCCAGATCTGGATCAGACTCCAGGTTTTTCAGGACTCTCCAGATCTGGATCAGACTCCAGGTTTTTCAGGACTCTCCAGATCTGGATCAGACTCCAGGTTTTTCAGGACTCTCCAGGTCTGGATCAGACTCCAGGTTTTTCAGGACTCTCCAGGTCTGGATCAGACTCCAGGTTTTCTGGTCGTGTGTTCCAGATATTAGGAGCAGAAAATCTAAACGTTTAGTCAAACTCTGGATGGAAACATAGATAGATAGATGGCATCAGCAGATCAGGGAGCTCATTTTTAAAGCTTGCTTACGCACAAAACAGGGCCTGAAAGTGGCGTAAGTGATTTTCCATTTTCCATTTTGGAGACGGGAAACTGGCGACACCGCTGGTAAGATGATGAGCTGAAGCCACGTTCATGCATTTAACCATCATATCAGACTGGAGACCATCGTAAACCCCCGTCTGTTCCTGGATTGAGCTGTACGATCCATCAGCCTCATTTCAGAGCTACAGTAGCTGCAGCTTCAATTATATAGGATGACAGTTATTGGTAGGTTACCTGTAACAAGGTGTGGAGGCTGATTGTAATTACTGAGGAAACGGTGACTTTCTTGCATAATGCTTCACAAACGGACGCGCTGCACTGCTGGAAGATCATGGAAAGAAGAGGATAAAGATGGAGAGAGTTTTTAGAAACCACAAATATTCCTTGGGTCATGATTACTGAATGATGCCGATAGATTCCCCTGAGCAACCTTCCCGAACTGGGGATTCTTAGATCATTCAGAGGGTCGCCAGACGATTGTAATCGCTGTAAACTAAATACATTTAGAATTTTTAGGGTTGTCAAAATAAATCTGTTAATGCAGGGAGATTAATCTGTAGGAATATAAATACAATAATTTTCTAAGAAATAAATTAGCCTAACTCATTATAAAAATCACAATTTAGCAATATCTTGCAAAACCCCTTCTCATATCTTGGTCAGCTAAGTTGTTTTTTGTTTTTTTTTTTTATCATATTTTCTTACAGTTGTGTACATATGTATGATGTTGCACTTGTACTTTTTATGTTATTGTTATGTTAGATAGATGTTATAGTGTAAAAAAAAAACTGAGAGTATTACAAACATTGAATTTCCCTCCCGGGATTAATTCAATTCAATTCAACTTTATTACAGACTCGCAGTCCAAAAATATCATAAAAACATATAATAAAGTATTTTTCATGTCATTTCATGTCATTTCATTTATAATCTACCAAACCCCCCGTTATCCCCCTAATTCATGAAGATTCTGACAGTTTTCCAGCCTCACATGTAGATGCTGCAGGATGATCTGAAATGTCGCACAATAAAGAGCTCAGCCGTGGCTGGGGTCAGGAACAACAACATCTGGTATCTGGGGGGGTCGTAGCTCAGAAAGTTTGGGAACTCCTGGATCTGTGTGTTAAACTGGACTCGACCGACCCGCCGAATCCGTTTAAACCAGTGCGCAGTTGTTGACCACAACGCGCTCCGGTGTGCAGCGAGCCGTGTTCATTCACCGCTGCAGCAACGTGCTGTCACCTCTGTTCATTTGTGATTCCACGCCGTGACGTCCAAATATAACTTCTTTCAACGTTTCACCACCAACAAGCTCCTCCACTTCGTTCTCCATGAAACTGCGTTTTCTCGTCTTCTCAGTTGCCACGATCAAGTTTAAATGCCTCAGATCAGCTGGCTTACTTATATGCAAAAATATCCATAAGGTGCTTTGCATTGACCCTTTATGGTAGAAAGTGGGCGTGTAGGGGGCGGCATATGAGCCAAATTCACCTGCGCAAACTTCCAGGGAGAGTGTGATTTATAAAGGGGAAATTGCTTGGATTTTTGCAGTTTTATAAATCTGAATATTTTTCGGCGCACGCAAACTTTGGGTTTTTGGCACATGTACACTTTTAGTAAAGATCCTGCGCACAGTTTTATAAATGAGGCCCCAGGTCTATATTCTGGACCAGAACTAGTACCGTTCTGTCTTTTACACCTGCCGGCATTTTAAAATCCATCTTTTGTTTCTCAGGAGTGAAAATCTGAGAACTGGAGAGAAGTGGTTCCTCTTGTTTTAACTATTAGATGATGTAGAACACGCAGAGGAGGCGGGAGGATGAACCAGGAGGATGAACCAGATGTCAGCTTCCAGCAGCCTGCTGTGGTTCTACTGGAAACCTCAGACTTGTCCCCCAGTCTCCTCACGCAGGGGACCATGATGGACTTTCTCCAGCTCCAGCTTCATTCCCCAGTATTTATTTACCCACTTACACAGGGAATAAATCAAGGTCAGCACACTGCAGCCCACAGCTATTAAGATTCATTGTAATGCAAATTCTCTTGTAGTGAGTGTGCTACACTGACAGGTACTGACACGCAAGGCAACACGCAAACAAGCACACACACACACACACACATACACACTCACTTTTATGTTCTGTAAACAGTTCCACTAAAGGAGAGTTTTTGCACCACATCTCTCCTCCATCTGTCTCCAGCATTTTTCTACCTCATAATCCATATTTCAAGCATTTATCCTGAAACCAGTTCCAGACTGGATCAGCAGACACTGGTGTTAGGGTTGGAGTACGTAGACACAGTAAAACCAGTCCAACAGCTCCAACCATGCTCCAGTCTCTCCAGTACAATTCATCTTCTATCCTGGGATGGATCATGGATGATGGAGGCGGAAAAGATTGCTGTGATGGTGATGCATTACAAGCCATCAAAATCCACCCAAACTTTTTTCTGTACCAAAACTCACAGAGGTGCTGATATCTCGCTGGTCTCACAGTCCAGACACAGTCCTTACGTTGGCTCCTCAGAGTCCCCTGCCTCGGGCATAGCAGCAGGACTCTGATCAGGTTTGCTGGTGGTTCCTCCATCCAGAACCCCGAAACTCTGGAACTCTCTATACTGAATTTAAGATCTGTTTGTTCTGTGTAGACAGAGCGATATTCAGATGTTCATATTCACAGGGGTTTCTGGAGCCTATCCCAGCTATTATCAGCTGAGAGGCAGGGACACCTGGACAGGTCGCCAGTCTGTCACAAGGCCAACACAGAAAGACAGACAACCATTCACACTCACATTCTCTCCTAGAGAGAAATTAGAGTGATCAGTAACTCTGACATCATGTGTTTGGACGGTGGGAGGAAGCCGGAGAACCCGGAAAGAACCCACGCATACACGGGGAGAACATGCAAACTCCACACAGGAACATCACTGTTTGAATTGTTCAAACCCCTCCCCAGCCGGTGCTCAAACTAGCAACCTTCTAACTATGAGCCCGTGGTGCTAACCACCACAGGGAAAAATCCCAATAATAGATTAATCAGCTGATTAATTTAAATAAACATAATGAATAAAATAACTTTTGTCATATTAAAACTCTGGCTGATTATGGTTATTTTGAAAAGGGCTATAAAAAGAGATGGGTACCGAAACCAGGTATTAAAATAGCCCTGGGGCTGAGTCCGACGGTCCACTCAAAGATAAGTACGACCTTAGCAAGATACTGTGAAAGGATTTTTCTTTTTTTCTAACCTGGACCTTATTTCTAGGACCATATACGTGCATTTACTCACAGGTAAAATTTCTGCATCACTTTCATTCCTTCGGAAGATATTACGTTGAGTTGCCCTTCGGTGTACATCCAGTACAATAGCATAGACAGGGCAGTCACTATAGAAGGCAATATCTGCAGCAAAACTCCTTGATTTTTACCAATACTTTAAGTCGAATGAACGTACGAACAAACGAGTACTATTGTCCTGTGAGTCCAGAGGTTCATAGTTTCAGTTTGTTGGTGTTGTCTGGCTAGTGAGCTTCTCTCTCAGGTGTACTGCGGCCTGTAAAGTATAGAGAAAACCTCCCAAATACTAACTGAGAGTTAATTCTGAACTCACAGGACAATAGTATTCGTTCGTTCGTTCATTAATAACATGATAATTTACATGATTAAAATAAGTAAGTTTTATTTCAATATCGCCTTTCACAGACAAGGGAACGTCACAAGGTGCTGTACAGAGGAAAAATTAAAATGCAAGAAAATGAAATACAATAAAAATCTATAACAATACAAGAAATAAGAAGATTTAAATAAAAATCAGTATGGTGATCATAAAACAACCCTCTCACTACTAATGTTAAAACGCTTGGAGAAGCAAGTGGGTTTTCAGTTTGCTCTTAAAAACATCAATGGAGTCCAACAAATGTAGAGACAATGGGAGATCATTCCAGAGCCTCAGTGCGACAGCCTGGAAGGAGCGATCCCCTCGCGTCTTAAAGCGGGTACGAGGGACCATGAGCAGATTCTGGTCCAGTGACCTCAGCTTCCAAGAGGGAACATAGGGGCATAAAAAGTCCCTAATGTAAGACAGAGCTTGACCGTGCAGAGCTCTGAAAGTCAGTGCCAGAATTTTAAAATAAAAACGAAAAGCCAGGGGCCTGTACGACGAAGCCGGATTTTCTCTTATCGAGGTAACTTCAGGGTTAACCCTGGGTTTTTCGTCCTATGACGCTGGTTCACTTCTGATCGGGTTATATCTCCCCGGTAACTTATGCTGAACGCCTAACCTGGTCCGGACCAGGTTAAGTTCTGGATAAGAGATCTCAGACTATGAAAGCACCACTCCCTGACCAATCAGCACTCTTGGAAAATGGCCTGCCCATTTTTAGAAGATCCTGTCGATGCCGGTGCGCAGATCGTGAGAGGAGTTCTTAGAAGAGAGAGAATATTCAGAGATGGTGCAACCCTTTTGATTTGCCACATGACACTTTATATGAAAGATGGAGGTTTTCCTCTGCTGGACTCCGTTACATCTGTCAGCTGTTAGAGCCGTACATCACTAATGTAACGCATCGCATCCGGACACCGACAACACCACAGATGCTATGCATCACACTGAGGTTTTATTAATGTTAGACTAATTGAATTAATTTTGATATAGACCAACGCCTCACCTCGAGAGAAAAAAAAAAATTAGTGCTGTACTGATGTAGCTAAATGGCTTATTTTTTGTGGCCGAATTATGCTCACGGTCCCACTCAGTAAAACGTCATTCATTTAATTATTCATTCATTCATTCACTGGTAGTTTGATGCACACCGTTGGCGACACTGAAAACGGATGCAAAAACATGTCATGTAATACCCGCTTTTTCCCTGTGGGCTGCACAAATATTAAATGAAATTCCATTCATTCATGAAAGAGTGTGGCAGCATAGAATCTCGTCACTGACCGGTTTGGATTATATATTTGTATTTGTTCTTTACTTGTTCCCATGATCGTCTTGCGCTGCGGGGTTGCATCTGAAATAATGTGATTAAGAGGTCACACAGGTAGAAAACATGAATTTATGGAGCCCACACCCACCCATGCCGGCATGGTGAAGGGTTACAACACGTTTAACGATATGAGCCTAAAATATCCATATGCACAGTATGAGAAGCAAATATACTGAGGAAGCGCTGTAGTGTGATGAACACTAAATGATCAGAGTCCGATATTGTTCCATGATTGTACAATCGCACGGACTTGCTGCGCATTGACAGCCAGCATTAATTCCTGGCTTTTGCTGCGGCGACTGTGTTGCTGCAGCATAAATGGAGCCATTTATTATCATTCCTGAATCATAATGTCGTGTTATCATTCAGGAATGATGATCCTGAATTCGACATATTTGTTAAGTATCATCGTCTGCTCCTCCATGGTGAAATATGTCGCTCTCTATTTCTCCATGTCTGTGATTGGTCAGATGCTTCCAACGCCGCCTCTTTTATGTCAGCGCGCACTGATTAAGATTGGAAAACCCTGGGTTGAGTTACCGAGTTGATAACCAGCTTCATAGTACCGTTTATCAAGACCGCAGATGTCTGGTTAAGTCAACCCAGGTAACTGAGAGAAATCCCGGGCATGTTAATCCGGCTTCGTCGTACAGGCCCCTGAAGCTAGTGGAGGGACTTTAAGACTGGATTTCTGAGGCTTGATTTAGACAAAGCACTCAGATCACCAAAATAGTGATTGATGCCAGGAATGGCATCATCAGGGCCAACCACCAGAACTTCAGTTTTATCAGAGTTTAACTGCAGGGAGTTCGCAGCGAGTCATTGTTTAATTTGCACAAGGCAGCTCATTAAGGAGTTCAATTTATGAATCTCAGAGACCTTAAATGAGCAGTACAACTGGATATCATCAGCAAATAGGTGGTACCAAACATCAAAAAACTCCCTGTTTCCTAGGGGATGAACATACAGAAAAAACAAAGTTGGGCCTAAAATAGAACCCTGAGGTACTCCACACAGCAAATCCGCAGTCAGACACAAACTGGCAAGCTGAAACACTAAAACTCCTACCTGAAAAAAGGAAGCAAACCATGACAGAACAGGTCCTGACATTCCAACCAATTCATGCAGTCTTGTTAACAAGATTTCATGATCGACAGTGTCAAATGCCAAGGAGAGATCCAACAAGACTAAAACACTGCATTTCTCACAGTCCGCAGACATCAGAATGTCACTAGACACTTTGAGCAGGGCGGTTTCCGTAGAGTGATGTTTGCAGAAACCTGACTGACAGGGGTCAAAAATATTGTTCTTCTCTAAAAAGGATGTCAGTTGTTCAGAGAGCACTTTCTCTAAGACTTTGGACAGAAATGGAAGCTTAGATATGGGCCTGAAACTAAAAAAAAAATCTAACATATTCTGCTCTTGTCAAGTACTGTATACTACTCTCAAACAAAGATCGTTAAGACAGTTTTTGCTGAATACAAGACTGTAAAACTTTGTTAGATAGACTGTTTTGCAGTGCAGTGACATGGAACGGTGATTTAACTGACCTCCAGGCAGAGTTACAGCCGTTAGACAAGACGCTGCATCACAGACAACCAGAGTCAGATCATCATCCATGAAACAGGAGTCACATTTACTCACACAGCCAGTAACAACCAGAGCTTCCCTACAGATTTCAGCTGGGCTCATCAACACCCCCCACCCACCCACCCACCCTCCCACAAACCAGTGATAAGATGGTCACAGTCAAAGCTGTTTGATTCTTTGTGGCCCAGAATCTCATCCTCAGAGGAATCAGATGGAGCTGCAACAAGTTTCCAGAAAAACTTTTATCAGGTGATGTGTACATTTGTGTTTACCGCTTGTTGTGCTGCCCCCAAAAGATGCAATAAAGACATTGACTTTAGACAAATCCCAGAATAGCTAGTTAGCACTGTCAGGCTTCAGAATCATCTTTGTGGCAGAGTGAAATCCCTCAAAGTGTTCAGGTTGAGATGTGCTCTGCTACCTCTGTTCCCTGTAGGCATGCAGACCCAACGTCTGGAAATAAGACCCAGGTATTTTTGTCTCAGCAAAGGATTCCTCAGTAAACAGTGAGATGAAGCTGAGCTGGAAAATCCTTTTCTGCAAACTACCAGTTGTTGTCAGCTCCTCTCCTCACCCCGGATCATCCTGCCTGAGCTCCCGACTCCGAGTTTACCACGTCTAAACATATTTGTTTTCTCTGCATTTTCGCTCAGCAAAATATTCATCTTTATTAGCTATAGATGTATAGACTAAGATATATGTATCAAAGTAGATGAGTTATCTTATGCTTTCTAATGGGAATGTCTCATATCTCAAATGTAGTCTTTCTCAAACAATGAATTGTTTAAAGGGATATTGTGTAAGTTCTCCTGTGTTTTATTCACAAAAACTGATTATTTGGTTCAAAAGTGTTTTTTCATTAATCAGTAATCACTCCCATCAACAAACTGAAGTGCTCCTCTAAGTTCTAAATTTGCCGTTCGTATCATTCATTTACACATCGAGCGGGGCGGCTCGGTGAAGTTCGGGAGAAGCGTGATGGTAGGAAAACACAGAAACTCACCGGACACACCGGAGTTTTCAGCTCAGTTCGAGGTAATGTCTTTGAAAAGTCACCGCGCTGCAGTGGGAGAAACTAGCGTCTCACTGATGCTGCGTTCACGTGCAGTCGGGCAGACGGCCGTCGGTAACAAACCAGATGTCATTTTAATCAATGAAGCCGAGCGACAGGCAGTAAAACATGGGTCAGGGAAAACAATACGACATCGCCATGACAACCGAACAGATGTGGACTGATGTCACTGTAACTGACGGACCACGTCTTCACATAGAGGCCGGTGATAACTTTACATGCAGCGGATGTCGTCGGTCTGCCCGGTTTCACGCGAATGCAGCATGAAAAGTACGAGGGAGCTGCTCCCGATTACACAGTGTCCCTTTAAAGAGGTAACATAATTTTAATAAAAAGTATTAAAAACAAGTCTCCCATGCGTCCCTCCTGTTCTTCAGCCCTGATCTGTCCATCGATTTAAACTTTTAACTGTGGCTTTCTCTCGCTGGTCTTCCATTTCACTTTGTGACAGCATCATGCAGGCCCTCTAGTTAATGTGCATGTGGATCCATCAGAAACACACAATAAGGGCGGCACATCGTCTCAGTTTCCACCTCTTTTTGTTTATGTCACCTCTTTATGTCACTCATTTCAACGCCGAGGTCATCTAAATCCAGAGACCAAGTGATTTTGTACCTGGGGTGCATGGTGGTGGGGTGGTTAACACCGCAGCCTCACAGTAAGAAGGTCACCAGTTCAAGTCCTGGTTGGGGAGGGGTCCGAACAATTCCAGCAGTGGTCTTCCTGTGCGGAGTTTGCATGTTTTCTCTGTGTACTTCGGCTTCCTCCCACCGTCCAAATATATGCATAGATGCTTTCGGACTATAGGAACTTTTTGGAGTTCCTAGAACCTTTTCGGGAACCAGGCCGGTTTTTTGCGCATTCAGACATATACTAGGGACCTCGGCCCTCAGTTCCTAGAACCTTTTTAGCTCCTACTCCGAGGCAGGGTCTTTTCATGGTTCCATAGGAACTGAAATACGTAGATGTTTGGTGATTGGTAGAACTTGCAAGCCGCGCCCCTTGCATGATCTCCGCTTCTTCTGCTGCACCATATTTAAAGGGTCCCACAGCTGTTTACCTGTTTACCGAGATCGCAATAACAACAAGAACTATTACAATAGGAGTGTACCAATTCGTTATTTAATCCATCACAATGGTACGGGTCCCGAGTTGATAACTATTTTGAAATGTCCAAAAGCAATTTTCATTCTAATTTAATGACCCAAATACAGCTGCAAAGTGTGGCAGTAGAATCTGCGGCTGCCGCGCGGACACTTTAGTGGACGGAAACCGGTCCGCTCTGAGGACTTTAAACCCGAGGAGACTTGTAGTTCCAAGTAGTGTCTAAATTATAGAACGCCCTTCCTCTGTCCCACTCAGTTGATTTAAAAAGCAGCTGAAGATATTTTTATTCAGACCAGCTTTTAGTTGACTGGACATTTGACTGGTCAACTTGTTTGTATTTTGCTGTATTTTATCTCATATATTTCGTGTGTTTGTGATGCATTCTGTGAAGCACTTGGTGACTTTGTCTTTGAAAAGTGCTATATAAATAAAGTTTTTTTCTTCTTTTAGCCTACAGATGCTAGTAACACTGCAGCTTATTAGCATTGTGGCGTACCTTTAGGAGTTTCTTTGGGAAAAATCTGTTCATGTTAAACGTTCATTATTGATTTGTCCCTGACTTTACAGATGACCCCTTTCTTTTTGTTTTATTCTTCATAACTTAGTTTTATTTAAAGTCTGAAGACTCGGTCACAGCTCGTGTCGTACACAAGTTTTTATTCATATTTATTGATTCGTATCAGAGGCTGTCTCCATCCATGATAATGTGTCACGATCTTTCCAGCAGCTTCCTCTAATCCCTCTCAGCGTATGTGAATGTGTTTTTGTGGACTCAGTGTGAACTTTTGCTTGTTTTCTTTTCATGTGAAAACATGCAAAGGTTCCATTCCCTTTAAAATACATCTAAAAAATGTCTCAGCCAGAGATCCAGAATACTTTCAACCCTTTGCTTTTTATCATTTCAGCCATGTTGGTTATCCGCTTTCACGCTTCTTTCAGCACATTTGCACTCTGAACAACACAAACAGCTTCTCTATAAACTCAACGAGGTAACAAGGAGAGGTTATGCTAGCGTCACATCTGTGAGCTAACACACGGCATTCTGGGGGAGCATAAATCAGCCTTTGAACAAACATGAGCAACCGTTGTCTGCTGCGAGGTTTACCGCCTGCCCCATTTACCATAGCTGAAGCCTATTAACCGCCTGGAAAGAGAATATATTTATCAGAGCCCCCTCCATTATTAATCAGCGCAGAGTTAAAAGTGAATATGAATCAGAGGAGCTGAATAAAGGTTGAAACAGGGTCTGGTTCTGATGGTCTCGCTGGGAGTATCAAGAGTGCAGCGCATTTTCAGCCCAAATCTGAGCAGAAGGAAGTCTGACTTTCATCTCTGCTGCTCTGCTGTTGCTGCAGATAGAGGCCTGTAATTATACATAGATTTAGTGTGTGTGTCTGTGTGTGTCTGTGTGTGTCTAAAATGAGTGTTTTGGAGAAGATGACACAGTTTTGAGAGTTGAAACTGTGTTTTTATGCACAGCTTGCTGTGAGAATGTAATTCCTGCCTTTCTCCATTTTATCATCTCTGAGTGACGATGCGAGTGCAGCTTCCCCGTCGCCTCCATTTACTGACTTTATTCTCTCTCTCTCTGCAGCCTGTGAGGTGGGTTTCTACAAACCAGTGGCAGGCGACGGCCCGTGTGGAAAGTGTCCTCAGCACAGCCACTCAGAGACCCGAGCCGCCATCTCCTGCCCCTGCGACTCCAGCCACTACCGAGCTGCAGACGACCCGCCGGCAGCTCCCTGCTCCCGTAAGCAGAAACACATGACACAACATGTTTTATCTTATTTTGTTATAGAAATGCAAATATTGAAATTTCATTGGACATAGAAGGTACTAAAATTGACAAAGGAAGTGAAACAAAGTTTTTAGGAGTTATTATTGATTGAAATATTTCTTGGAAGCTCCATATTAACAGTATAAAAATTTAAATAGCTAAAACAGTTACAGTGTTAAATTAAAGATTATTTGAATAAAAATGCTCTATTGTTATTTTATAATTCTCTAATTGTTTCATATCTGACCTATTGTATAGAAATTTGGGGAACTACATATAACACAAACATTAAACCAGTTTTCATTTTACAACAAAAAAAAAGCAATAAGAATCATAAGTGGAAGTAGACATAGAGATCCATCACATCCATTGTTTGTCAAGTTGCAATTATTAAAATTTGAAGATTTAGTTGATTACGTGTTAAAGCTAATGTAAAAAGCCCATAAACAAAAATTACCAGAAAATATACCAAAAAGATATATTAAAAGACAAAGCAAGTATGAATTAAAAGGATTTGAAATATTTATTAAACCAAAGTACAGAACTAAAATGTTGGAACGATGTGTTTCTGTTTCCGGAGCTGGATTATGGAATTACTTGGATAAAGAAATTGAAGAAGCTAAATCATTTCCGTGTTTAAAAACAAAGTTAAAGATATGATGTTAACAAAATATAAAGAATTGTGTTAAAGTGTTTTGATTAAATTGTTATCTGTTGATGCTTTGCAAACAAATACGCTCTAAAGTTGGGAAGTTCTGGCTGCAAATCCTGCAGCTGATTTTAGTATCTTTAGTATCTTACTTGTTTTTTTTTTTTTTTTTTTTGTTAAATTATTGTTGCTATAACGATTTGAGTGTGAGAAGGGGCAGATTATATATAAGATTTTCTTCCCTCTGCTCCCTTTCATTCAGGTGTTTTATTATTTATGGGCATTTTTGTAGATTGTGTCATGTATTTTGTTTTGTCCAAAGAATGAAAAAAAGATGTAAACAACATCACCCAGGTAGAACACCTGCAAGGTGTCCGAAGACATGAATGAACCAAATAGGTCTGCACAGTAATGGTAAATGGTAAATGGACTGTACTTATATAGCGCTTTTCCAGTCATACTAACCGCTCAGAGCGCTTTACACTACATATCACATTCACCCAGTCACACACACATTCATACCCCGATAGGCACATCGGGAGGCAACTTGGGGTTCAGTGTCTTGCCCAAGGACACTTCGGCATGTAGTCTGGGGAAGCCTGGAATCGATCCCACAACCCTCCGGTTGAAAGACGACTGCTCTTCCACCTGAGCTACAGCCGCCCAGTATCCACTTTTACTGTCATTGACTGAATAAAAATTAGTTAAATTGAATTTTTAAAAAATAACAATTTCACGAAAGGAGCCCTATCATGAAAAATGGACTTGAAAGAGCTTTTCAGCATGTTACTGTGTTATTTACTCATAAAAACTTCATTGAAGTCATTTTTTTCTTCATTTGTGCATATTTGAGTAATATATATGAATATTCAGGCCAAGCTGTAGCTTCCTTAACATAACTGACACCGGTATACGCAACGAGGTGCACCAATCACAAAGCGACAAACACGCATGCGCAGCATTGTAGCAAGACGTTCTCTTTGTTGAGCAGAAACTCTTAGAGAATCCTAACCTATACACACTCTCTGAGCAAGAAACTAACAGCCTGCAGGAAGATTTCCTCAGATACAAGCAGCCATCAGCTAACAGACGTTTGCTCCAGAGTCCAGGAGAATTTTTTGTTTTTAAGCTGTAGAGGACGGCAAGTTGGGAAAAAATGTGTGCGTTAAGCGTGGGGGTTTACAGTATTTGTTGTACTGGACGAATTGACTTGCCAGAAGTGGTTGGATTATAACTTCAGGAGCAGAAAAAAACCATCAACTTTGTGTGTGAACTTCACTCCTGACAACTTCATGAATCTCAGTCAGTAAAGTGTTTTTTTCTCGGGGATTTCTTCTGAAACATGACGCAGTTCCTACTATAAAAATGCGCATGGACAGACAACAGCACCGGTGAGTGAAAACGTCTCTCAGCTCAATGCTAACTGTTAGGCTATGATTTGCTCGCTAATTTACTTACTTGTCAGGGGTCTCTGTGGTACTTATGTGGTACTGTGTGTACTTCAAACTCCATATCAGACTCTGGGTTGAGAATACAGCTCCATAACAGGCTGCTCTGTTTTATCCTGTCGATTGGAGTCTGATTATCCATCAGTGTTTACAAATAACGTCCATGTGAGCTGCCGGTGCCGGTGCTACAGACTTTTCTGTGACCCTTCAGAATCAGTGTCTCTTCCGGGGCGACGTCATGAAATGGACGTAAAACATGTTGCAATTGGTGGAGAGCTCCGTGGTTCAGTGCAGTCAGCCATCTTACTTCCGTGTTGGAAATTAGACGCATAGAAAAACTAATATTTAACACCAATTTAGTTTCTATAGTAACGATGGGAACATGTTTAGCTTATAAATGCCTGTATTTGACTTTTGGAACGTTTGAAAAGCATGATACAGCTCCTTTAAATCAAATTTTATTTAGTTCACTCAAATTAATTTCGTTGAATGTGACCAGTTGAAGAAATATTTTTAAGTTGGTTTAAAGATTTCTTTTTACAGTGTAGATACTCCTTTTAGAGTTTAGTAGCAGGCGCGGCATTATGGGTGCACCTACTAGGCCGGGGCCCACCCACCTGCGCTATGGGCCCACTCAGTGAGACTGCCGATAGATCAGCATTTTGTACTCAAAGCTGCAAAAAACAGCAAATGTGTTAACAAAGCAGTAAATGGATTCTTCCAGTTCAGTTGTTCTCTTTTAAATACATAAAAACCTCCAAATAAGATGGTCAGGTTTGTTTCCGTACCTGCTCATAATTAGTGGGCTGTTAATTTATAAAACTCGGGAAACGACATTACGCGATTGCAGCCGTCATACTTGCAGTGACAAGTGCTTCACTTTCACTTTCACCACTTCAGATCGAAATGAATAAATAAATAGATGGAGGAAACACGCAAGAGCTGTTTCATTCTGAGAAAAACTAAACAATCAGACAAGGAAACGTTATTTGGACCAAATTAGGCAGAACTGACCCATATGAGCACAAGCAGTGGTCCAGTAGTATCGGATGTGATGCGCAGCAGTAAAAGGCTGGGGAGACGCAGCGGTGACTCGTCTGCACGCTGCTCCACCTTCCACAGCCAAACCTCACACATTTATGCTTCCCCAATGATCAGTTTAATATCGCACAAAATATTGATAATCAGAATTTGAAAAGCATCACATCAGTGTAGATTTGTAATAATTTAATGGTAAAATTCTCATGAACGGTTTAACAACAGGAATGGCCGTTATTGTAGGTCATGGAGCGGATTCATTTGAATTTTTCCCATCATACCTTGGCCGTGTCTCAATCCACGCACTTTCCTGAGTGCACTGGAATTTAGGGCATAGTGTGCACTGTGTACTTTGTTTGTAGTGCACACTATTGTCGCTAAATGCTGACCCAAACAGAGCACTGCACTTACAGGAAGTGACGGACTAGCATTACCCGCTAACCTGAGCTAACTCTACTGAGCTGGTATAACCGCGGCCTCAAACACACGACCAGATCATAACTGTCATCAGGGAGTGAACAGCTTGGTAGCATGCCACAATATACATTAGTAATTATGTCTAAATCACTTCATAAACATTACTTAAATCAGTACAATACCCCCTTTCGATGCAGCAGGGGTCGCCACCGCGTCATTCATCGCCATTATTCAGCTCTGAAAGCAGTTTGAAAGTCCCGCCTCTTCCTCCATGTTCACAAGATGGCGTCCATTTAGTGCGAGTAGTGTGCTTCATTCTGCACTGCATTTTTGGGCGTGATTAGGGCAACATCCTGGTACTTTCAGTGCACTGAAATTGTTGCTTAAATGACACCATATGTGCACTACACACTCAAAAACAGTGTTTGAAGTGCTCAAGGTTTGAGACATGGCCCTTGTGTCTTTCCTTTTTCCTTCTGGCACCATGAGTTAGATGTATATGTCAGTCAGTTAACTTTTACCAGGGTTGTGTGAGCTGGATGTGAAAAGTAAAACTGATGATGGAGACTACGTTTATACAGGTTAGCGAGGTTATGTGTCAGTGGGAGAAATTGATGTTTTCCATGTTTCCTTCTGGCAAAATTCTCTTAAGTGTAACCGGAGTTGGATGGTTTGTTTGTGAAAAATAAAGCTGTGGAAGAAGATGCAGCGTACATTGGTTCAGGAACTATGGTGGGAGGTTATATAGGGCCCATCCTAATCTGAGTAGGCCTGTGAGTGGGAATTGTGACACTGCACCTGTTAAGTAGTGTAAAGGCCCATTTATGCTCCCTTACATGTATGTACATGAATAGTGATGTCTGTTTCATGCGTCGCCCTGTGTGGCTGCCTTCATACTTCCTTGCATCTTCTGTGTTCCCATGGTTCATAAACAGGGGTTAAAGTGGGCCGGAGCCCAGCTCCGCCACCTCAGGTCTGAGCTCCATCACCTCGGGGTTGGGCTCGGGCTCAGCTTCACCACCTTAGTCAAATAAATGAATCATCTAAATCAGACTGGCAGCAGCATCACATCATTTCCACGTGAACAGTCTGCATCTCTCTCATAATCGCCAAGATGCTGAACAGTCAGAGCACAAAATCCCCCTCATCATTCCGCTGGTCTCGCCTCCTCTCTACCGACTATTATGCACGCAACACTGCCAGGCGCTGATTTTTTGGGGTGCGTTGGGTCAAGCAGACAATATACAATATAGCACCCACGTGGGATTGATGACGAAGTCACTCTAATACCGGCTATATTGTTATCGTCGGCGCCACGTCAAATTTCTTAATTGAAGCAGCGTTGAACCAGCGCGCAGCGATGGTTGGAGCGACTGGATTTATCGCGATGCATGCAGTGTCTGTGTCCGGCCTGCGTAGCTGATGCACAGAGGCAGTGTGTCCTTTTACGTCAGCGCAGGGTTAAGGCATCATGATGCAGTTTGTTTTCCAAATCTGTAGGCAACAGTCGGGCTTTTATCAACCGGGAAACTCCACAGGGCGGAGTTTTTTTTTTTTTTTTCTCACCTCGATGGTTCTTTGTTCCCTTTTTTAGAGCAATTGACAGCAGCTGACATTTATTCATTCATTCATTCATTCATTCAGGGAACGCCGATGACGTGCCAGTATAAATCCGGCTGTAGTTCATCAGATAGATATCTGCTCAGAGAAGCGAGGCCAAATCCCACCTAATTATATGTCTGACACGCACTGGAGTGAGTTGATGCACCAGAGATCACCACTGGGCTGGTGTGAGTCGGCCATAAGGTTTTGAAGAAATCATAAACTTAATAAATAAATCAGGAGATAAATAGTTTTTTTTACTTCGGCATGAGTAGTTTAGTTGATAAAAAAAGAGGTGTTAATTTCACAGATTAATCTCCCTTGATTACTAAATATGCACTTTTTGAAAGAAAAACATGAGACTTCTACCATAGTTAGTGTCTACCCTGAGGTTTATTAAGTCAGATTTGACCTCTGAGGCCTGGGAGGGGTCAAATCCAAGGTGTCATTTCCCAACAACATTTGGGTGCCCATTCTGTTGGTTATACCCTTGAAACCAGATGAATTCAAGAATATGCATTTAGATCAATGTGTGATGTCACCAGTCTTATTTTTACTGCTTACATCAGAGCCAAATATGGCACTAACTCAGTAATCATACTCTAAATTTACATACGGCCAACAGAAAGAGCGAGAGGCTCATACGAAAAGGGAAACAAAAATAGAAATATCCAAAGTAAATGACATTTGACAACAATATGGAAACATAAAACTACCACAATCATAAGAATCTAAACTAATTAAAATAAAAACGCACAAACAATACAATACATGCCTGTGTACTGTTTTTTAAAAAAAAAAAAACATTAGAAAATTTAATAAAAACAAACATCTGACTTCACCAAAAAATCTGGTGTGGTAATTACTGTAAATCCTAATGTAACATTTTAGCCCTTTGTCAAACAACAATGCTGTCAAAAAATTATTAAAAAGATTCTTGTTCAATTATTCTAACTTTCATAATCATTGCTAGGTCAGTTTGGATTTTTAATGATCATACTGTTATTGTCAGTATCACTGCAATATTATTCTTATCATCATAGAAAGATGGGTGAATGCTTACATGATGTGCCATCACCTGCAGTCTACATTAAAAATGACCATATGTAATCATTTTGTTTGGTCACTTCCTCTGCATCAGGAATTTTATAATGTCCACTTGTTTCATAGTTTTTAAAAAGTTGAAAAAGTAAAAGTTTTTCCATTCAGTTTAAATCAGTTCAGTTTAATTTGTACACCACTTCATCCGATCATCTCACTGCACTCTTAAAGATACAGTTTATTTCCACCCAGTTCACGAAATATAGCCCAGTTATAATCCAATTTTAAAAAATGATATTTTTTTCTGAACTGGACTAATATGTATCAGCTAAGGAAAGGTTGATGTACTGTAGGGGTGCAGAGACAACATTTATTTCATGATGTAACAGGATGGAGTACAAGCACACTAAAAAATAGTGCCGGTGAACTCAAATTAATTCCAGATGTTAAACTGTTTACAACAAAGGAAAAAAAACTACTGAAAGAAAACCAAAGCTGTATCTATAACTCTGTATTCTAATTGGGGTTATATTTAATTTATGGGCTGTTATGGTTGATGATATGTATTGCTGGTTTTGTGGTATCTATTGTAGTTTCTGTGTTTGTCATTTTAAAGGCTTGTGGTGATTGTGTACTTGTATTTTACACATTTAGATTATATTGATTTGATATAATGCTCGTTAGATAGAAACTAACTGGTAGAAGTAGGGATGCACCGAAATGAAAATACTTGACCGAAACCGAAAACAAAAAATGAACAAACCAAGGCCGAAAACCGAACACCGAAAAAAATGTCAATTATTAGAACTGTAGCACTTTTAGCTACAATGTGTACTAACTTCACTAAAATCAATCATTGCAACAAATCAAGTACAAAAGTATCAAAATATTTATTTACCCCTGACATTACAGAATGTACCCTATAGATTAAAATTCAAAATGAAATATTTAGTTTGACTCCACTCGTGTTCATTACATAATGCCTTTTACATTTTTTTTCTGTAGGACTATTACAACAAATAAGAATATACAGGCTTATAACTGACTGGCTGCTGAAAGACAGTGAAATTAAATATATTTTCACATAAAAACACAAAGTTCATAAGTTGCGTGCTGGATGAGCTGTTTGTTGCATCATCACAAGTTTCGGCTGTGTTGTTTCGGTGATTTATGTCTTTCGGCCGAAAACCGAAAATGCACTTTTGGGTCATTTTTGGCCGAAAACTTTGGTGGCCGAATTTTCGGTGCATCCCTAGGTAGAAGTTTCACATTTCTTTCAAAAACTGCATGATTTCCTTTGATTTGAGGGCTTAACTGCTGTACTATGACATGTTTCCTCTGGCTTTGTCCAATCAGCTTCTCTTTCTGAGATGATGTCACATTCAGGTGTTTTCATCCAGTGACCTCACTAAGCCACAGGACCTGGACCAGAACTGACTGAATAAACTAGATGTTTCTAAGTAGCTTCTTATTCCTGAATAAGGTGACAGCCGTGGCCAAAAGTTTTGAGAATAATTCAAATATCAATGTTCACAAAGTCTTTCAGTGTTTATGCTAACATTTCAGTGGTTTTCCCATTAACATGAGTGTGAGTGTTGATGAGGACGGGGCTGGACTCACCTGTCTGACTGCATTGGAATAACAGACTGGATGCTTTAAAATGACGGTGGTGCTTGACATCATTGACAAGAAATACCTTTCCCAGCCTCACACCACATCCCAGCACCTTGCCATGAGGCAGAAGTGGGGTTTTGTGGGCGATTTTGTAAATCGCTTGGGGAACAAAATATGATAATTTTGGGTCCGTGGCCCGAAAACTCCCCAGACCTTAACTCTCAGAACTCCACGGGATCGCTGGCGCCCCAGAGCAACAGCGCCGGTAGTTTGCATATCTCGGGAACCACAAAACGAAACTTAACGGGAAAATTGCTATCACAAGCTTACCTTTGGGGCAATCTCTGGTGAACTCGGGGTTTTTCTAACCATCACAGAAAGTTTTTAATCCAGCCGTTAAGTGAGGCGTTTTTTTCGGGAACCTTGCTCGTGAATTCCACCGTGATAACTCCATTATAAGTCCATTATTTATTACATTTTGTGATTAAAAATGTGTAAGTTGTGTTGGCAGACTTTGACATTGAAACAATGACAACTTCCGGTTTGTCTCTCGGCCAAAGAGATGCTCGGATTTCTTCTTCTTTTGTTTTTATGATGGTGACATCCAATCCGAGCAGCCAAAGATCAACGTGAGTTGAAATAGTTATCTTCCAGTATTGTAAGCAAAGAAATAATAGTCTTCCATGGCCAAAAAAAAAAGATAAATAATAAATATTTACTAACCTTTGAATGTGGAAATGTACACAAGCTTTACAAACAAGCTTTGCACACTATATGGTGTGTGCTTTGTGTGCATTTCCTGTGTGCACATATGTTTTTTCCTGCATTTACTGCAGTTTATGATATACAGAAGTTATTGTTTGTTTTATATAGAGTATATTACAAGGGTAATTATTTCATGGGTCATAATTTCGCGGGGTTTGTGGGTGAGAGAAACCTGTTTTGTTCCAGAGAGAAACTTTCATGGAGAGGCACAAGTGACTGAGTGAAAAAACGAGTGGAGAAAAAATGTAAAAATGTAAATATTTTTTGTTTTGTTTGTCTTAGAATCTTGGAGTCTTTTTCTCCTGGTAGCCAAGGCCTGAGAGAAACATATTTGAAAATGAAAAAGCTTGTACATTTTTTATCTGTGTCTTTTTTTAATTAAATTCTGTGATTTTCAATTTCTGTTTTGCTTTTTCTTTTGTTTTTAGACTCATATAATTATTGATCCACTCATGTGGCATTATTTTAGAATACATATTATTATTGCCCAGGTTGTCCTGAAAAAGAAGATATTTGTTATTTGACTGTGCATGAAAGGGTTAAGATTATACATGCATTATAAGACAGAAAGGCCAGGCAGTCAAAAAATAGCAATAAATGGCTTGGAGTACTAAGGGTTAAACCCATTGAGAACTTGTGGTCAATCCTCAAGAGGTGGAATAAAAACCCACAAATGCTGACAAACTCCCGGCATTGATAATGCAAGACTGCGCCGCCATTGGTCAGGATTTTGCCCAGAAGTTGATTGACAGCGTGCCAGGGTGAGTTACAGAAGTCTTAAAAAAGGTGGGGGGTAAACTGTAAATACACTTTAAATACTGACTGGTTGCATGAACCTCATGTAATTGTCAATAAAAATGTTTCATACTTATGAAATGCTTGTAATTATATTTCAGTTACCATGGTAACATCTGAAAAAAAGGTCTGAAACCACTGAAGCGGCAGACTTTAGGAAAATGAATGTTTGTGTCATCCTCAAAACTTCTCAAAAGTTTTGTAGAGCAGATTTTACTGACCCCATTTATCTACTTTAGTACCTGGTTTTAAAAGTACTTGTTTTCAGGCTCCCAAAATGCCGGTTCCATGTGGACAAAACGTCCAAATAATGAAGACCTCAAGCAGATACAACTCATCTTCATGTGGACATGGCCTTAAGTTTTAACAATCACACGGGCTCTGTTCAGTCAAAGTCTCACGCAGGCCCTGTGCGCTTTGAGGACACTTTGGGGGGGGGGGGGTTAATGGCCCCAATTTGGGAACCACTATCTCTGTCCACTCACACTGACCAACAAATTTGACCTGTTGTGTCACGTTAAGCTCAGCAGCGTAGTGTATACACAGAATTTATTGTCAGATTGGCATATGGTCGCCTAAATTTACCGTTTTGTTGTTGGGAATTAAATCCAGTGTTTCCCCGACTGTTATATTAGGGGGGGCATCGCCTCCCCACCCCCAGAGGGTTATTCAAAGTTATTCAAAGCTACCTTTTCTCTAGAAAGGGTTTATACCTGTTCATAGTTCATTTTATTAGAAAATTCCTCCCAGATTTGCTTGCCGTCATTCAGAAAACGATGTGATTCTCGTCTCTTCTGCTCTGACATGTCTAGAAATGCCATTGCAACAATGGTGGAGAGTCGATCTCCGGTATTTGGCTGGATTCATCCATAGGAAGAGTTACTAAAATCTACTGTTAGCTAAACATGCTCTATTGCTTTATTTCAACAGATGTAAACTTTGTATGAGTAAATATCTAAGAGAAATCATCAAATTTCATTCATTGCAAATCATATTCCCATGACAACTTTGAACAGGATTACCATGTTTTCCTGATTCCCTGCTGCCCTACTAGCAAACTGCATTTTTCAGACTTGTTCAAGGATCTGTTTCTGTCTGCAGGCCCTCCATCTGCTCCTGTCAGCGTCATCTCCTCGGTCAACGGGACCTCTGTGAATTTAGAGTGGGACCGTCCTCTGGACACCGGCGGGCGCAGCGATCTTCTCTACAGCGTGTTGTGCCAGAAATGCTCGGGAGACGGGCCTTGCGAAGACTGCGCCGCCTCTCCAGGAAGCAGCAATGGAGGGAAGCTGGGTGGAGGGGCGAGCATCGGGGTCGGGGGAGGAGGGATCGTGGAGCGTTTGGGCTCTGTGGCAGTTCGGTTCGTCCCTCGGCAGACGGCTTTGACGGAGCCGTGGGTGACGGTGCTGAACCTGGTGGCCCATACCAACTACTCCTTCCGCATCCTGGCTACGAATGCGGTGACTCACCTGAGCAATGAGCCGCCACCGTATGCCGTGGTCAACATCACCACGAACCAGGCAGGTAGGGTTCCCATCGGAGACGGTCTTTCATTTCAGTCCAGATCAAAACTTTACATGTACAGGTACTACCCAAAAAAGTAGAATATCCAGAAAAAGTTCTTGTATTTCTGTAATTCAACTTAAAAGTTGCAATTTACATATTGTATAGATAAATAATATCAAATCAATATATTTCAAGCTTTTATTTGTTTGGATGTTGCTGATTAGAAGTTGCAGCTTAAGAAAACCTCACATTCAAAAACTCAAAAAAATTAGAATCCTGTGAAAAGCTCCAGTATTGTAGCTCAGAGTGTCACATTCTAATCAGGTAAGTAATCCAAAACATCTTCCTAAGTGCCTTTTAAAAAGTCTCTGTCTTGGTTTAGAAGAAATCACAATCATGGGGAAGATGCTGATCTGACAGTTGTGCAGAAAACCATCATTGACTTCCTGCACAAGGTGGGAAAGACAAAAAGTGACAGCAAAAGAAGCTGGTTGTTCTCAGAGTGCTGTCTCAAAGCACATTAATGGACAGTTAAGTGGAAGGAAGAAGTGTGGAAGAAAACGGTGTACAAGCCGGAGGGCTGACAGCATCCTAGAGAAGATGGTCAGTGTTAAGTTTTCCCAGTCTGGGATGACCTGGGGGTCCATGTCAGCTGCTGATGTTGGTCCTCTGTGCTTCATTAAGTCCAGCATAAATGCAGCCGTCTACCAGGACATTTTGGAGCACTTCATGCTTACTTCAGCAGACCAGCTGTATGGAGATGCAGACTTCATCTTCCAGCAGGACTTGGCACCTGCCCAGACTGCCAAAGGTACAAAATCCTGGTTCAACAACCATGGATCACCATGCTTGATTGGACCGCAAACTCACCTGACCTGAACCCCATTGAAAATCTGTGGAGCATTGTCAAGAAGAGCTGAACAGGAAGAGACCAAACAACAGAGAAGAGCTCAGGGCTGTGATGGAAGCATGTTTTTCATCCATAACAGCTGAGATATGCCACAAGCTGGTAGCATCCATGCCACGCCGGGTCAAGGCAGTCTTTCATGCAAAAGGGCCCAAACCAAGTACTAAGTACAGATTCAATATTTTATTTTAGGAGGCCTGACTTTTTTACTTTTAAAATCCTTTTATAATTGATTTTATGCAATATTCTATTTTTTTAAGTTTTTGATTTAGAGGTTTTCTGAAGCTGCAAGTCCTAATCGTCAACATCGACACAAATAAAAGCTTGAAATATATTGATTTGCATATAATTTATCTCTAAAATATGTAAATTGCACCCTTAAAGTTGAATTACAGAAATACAAGAACTTTTTCCGGACATTCTGATTTTTTGGATAGTACCCGTAAAACATCAAATAAGCAGTCACTTCTTAATGGGCACTTCTTCGTGTCCATACAATCAGACATTTTTACCAAAAGCTGAAAAAATAATCACATTGTTTAAAAACAATGCCAAACATCTTTTTAGTAACCATCGACCAGCATCTCTGTTGGTTTGTTCAAAAATGACAAAAATGATAGAAATACAAATCATTTATTGAAAATCAATACAGATTTATATCATAGAAATCTTCAAGTTTAGCATTGTAGCACCAACAGAAAGTAAACAACATACACAGAGAGTGTTTATGGACTTACAAAAAGCTTTCAACACCATAAATCACAAACTGTTATTATCAAAACGATTAAACGATGGTATCAGGGGTCCAGCACATCATTAGCTTACAAGCTATTTAACAAACCGACAACAGTTTGTACATTTTAATGGACAAAACTCCTATGTTTGTCCTAATGGACAAAAAAAGTCAGATTTAGGTCCGTTGCTCTTTATCTTATTTATTAATGACAAATGTGAAGTATTTAATTTTAGTTAACCAACCTAAAAATTTACTGGTGATGTGGAAAGCTGGACAGAGTTTTACCTTCTTTCCTCTTGCCTGACAAGAGGAAAGAAGGTTAAGAAAAGAAACGATAAGGGGTTAACCAAAAAAAAGGAAAGAAATAGTAAAGAGAAGAATGAAAAGACAGATACACTAACTTATACAGCCAACAGTTGCATCTGCACAGAAACACATCAGAGGACATTCCACAGTCTTTGCTGGAACAAAGTATTTTTATTTTATCTTTGTTAAAGACACACAACGTAACTTTTAGACCTTAAAAATCTGCTTTTCTGACTCATTTTGATGGCACACCACCATTCATTATGCACATTTTTGAGCCGTCACTGCCCAGAGGCGTCCCGGGGCTCAGAAAGGCTGTAAGTCTTGCATCAGGGATGCGACTGTGACATTGCAGCTGACTATTGGTTTCACAGTGCGTCATTTACTAGCAAACGGATGTGAACCAGATATGAACACAGCGGGTGTTTTGAACGCGCATAATGTCGAATTCGACAAAGAAATGCAAGGAAACATTACAGGAGGAAGAGTAGAAAAGAAAGAGAGGAAGGGACAGAACAAGAGTCAAGACAAGACTGTCTTTTACTGGCTGTAGGGAATCATATTACAGGTACGATACAAGATGGATGCTAGTTTACCACAGATAGGGGGGGGGGGGGGGGGTCACTGAGAAAACTTATATAAGTTCCATTGTGTGTCCTTAAAGTCTGTTTTGTTTTGTTTTTTTCAGAATTTTATTGACTTTTTAAAGTCTTTTAGTATTAACTGTTAGTATTAATTTGTACTCTCAGATTAGTCATATTTCACTGTATATATAAATACATATATATATATATATATATCAGAGGTTGCGCCAGACTTTTTCGTTGTCTGTCATTTTGACTGACAGGGTCATAAAAATCCAGTCATAATCTATTTCTTACCAGTCACTTTAAATAAAATATATACATATAATACTGACATATTCGGTCGCATTTTTCCATTAAATGCTTGGTTGCTCAGTTGATACCGAAGACTGATTACTTTTTTGTCCCTCATCTTCCACTGCATCAGTCTTCCTTTTTTCACCTCTTTTGTCAATACTATCTTCATTATTGGGCTTTTTGAAGAAGCTTCGGACACTCAGCTGCCATGACATTTTTCCGAGTGAACCCAACAGGCCATGCATCAAAAGAGACAATATGCTAACTTGCCATCTAGTGGTCAGGAGTGTAAATTGCAATCTGTCAAACTGACTGACGGCCTTCAGATTTTTCTGTCACCGTTTAAAAAAAACGGTCAATGACGGAAAATATTCGGTCACATTTAATTAACATATGGGAACGAGATAACCGAGTTGTGGTCTGAAATGTGTGGAAACAATGTAAACAGCTCATGGCCTGTCGTGACTAATACATGAAGAACCTAAACCATTTGCATGTTGCCCAAATGAGTTCGGTTTGCTGAATTATTGCAATTTGGGGATTTTTCATATAGGCCTATATGTGACCGATAAAACTTCCCCCATCACTCTGATTCTAAAGTTGATGCTTGTAAATGGTCATAAACATCATAATCAAGAAGGAATAACTGGATTTCACTCCACAACGGCACGCCTGATGGCGTGTAAATGCAAAAACAGTGTTTCCATTACACTTTTGTGAAAAAACGCTTTATGAGAGCTTAGAAACTTTTTTGCAATATTTGAGTTTTTTTCCGAAATGTAGGTGTTTCCATTAAATGTAGGAGATTTTCATACTTCAACACACCTGACTCAAAGGAATGGCTCATCAGCAGGCAGTTCAGTTAATCTGCGTCAGGTGTGCTGGAGTTGGCCTGAACTACAACGTGCAGGGCCGGGGACCTGGAGGACCAGGATTGGGAAACACTGATCTACATGGTGATCTCCTCCAGCAACATGTTGAACTAACAAACCATCTCTCCTGTTTCCTGCACAGCCCCATCTGAAGTGTTAGCTATCCGCCAGGAGAACACCAGCCAGAACAGCGTGACCCTGATGTGGCACGAACCCGACCAGCCCAACGGAGTAATCCTGGAGTACGACATCAAGTACTACGAGAAGGTACTGAAGCGAGGAGCTGGATGTTGTGAACAGTTTATACAGCTGATAAAGAGTGACAGTGAAAGTGGTGAGCTTATTGTCTGCAAAACGAGGCGACTGAGCTGAAGATACTGGGAGGGGAGACCGCGGCACTCACTGGGCAGACTGTGGATAACTTCATCTGAGACCCAGACCCTGCTGGCTAATTGAGAGGAAATGGGGGTCGAGATAGAGAGGAAGATGGAGGATGAGACGGTGCAGATTCCAACTTAGCCAAAGTGACAGTGACAGCAAGCGGCTGGCGGGCTCATAAGCCACACCAGGAACTAATTGCAGGAAGTGTGTGTGCAGCTGTGTGTGTGGTGATAGACATCATCTAATTGCAGAGGGAGCGGTCTGGGAGCCGGCGGTCTCATAGCCAAGCATACAGGATGGTGTGGGGAGTGCTGAAGGATTAGCTCGTCTCCTGCGCTGCCGTCTTAATCTGGCCTCGCTCCGGGGGCTGGGGGGGGGGGGTTTAAGTGGACAAGTCAGCAATGTGCTCTCCCAAGGTTTCTGTAGCTCTGGACTAAACAAGAGTGAGTCACAGGGAGGCTGCTGCACCTCATGAGCTGAAGTCGATGGAGACAAAATCCCTCCTAAACGCACGGTAATGACTCACTTTCTCGGCTGATGGGAGGAATCACATCTCACTGCTGAGCTCACCAAAGTTTGCAGAACAGCAGTGATGACGATGATGATGAGACTGATTGTTAATCAAGTCTTAGAGTCTGTGTCCTTCCTAACAACGCATCTCCTTGTTAATGAACACGTAAATCTTTGCATCTCACGTAGGTTTAATAGGCTTGACATTTAAGTTTTTAGCAAATGAGAGATTAGAAAATGAGGCAAGTCATGTTTTAGAATAGTTTCAGAAGGAAATCAGAAGATATCTGCAGTAACTGGCTGTATTATAGACCAAGTTCAGACCCCAAACTAGACTTTAAACTAGTTATAAACATTAATCTGACTGGAACTGGAAAAAAATCAGCTTCGGAGCGGATGGCACATAACTAATGCTGTTGGGGGGATGGGTGGATCTAGAGGGGCCAGGGTGACCCCACGTCCCAAATCTGACTGGGACCCCAGATGATTGACAGGAGGAAGAAGACAGAAGGCCTTTCAGTCTGCAAGGAACCCAGTATCATTACACCAGTATCTCTACACCTGTATCTGTAGACCAGTAACATTACACCAGTATCTCTATACCTGTATCTGTAGACCAGTAACATTACACCAGTATCTCTATACCTGTATCTGTAGACCAGTAACATTACACCAGCATCTCTATACCTGTATCTGTAGACCAGTAACATTACACCAGCATCTCTATACCTGTATCTGTAAACCAGTAACATTACACCAGTATCTCTACACCTGTATCTGTAGACCAGTATCTCTATACCTGTATCTGTAGACCAGTAACATTACACCAGCATCTCTATACCTGTATCTGTAGACCAGTAACATTACACCAGCATCT
Source organism: Atherinomorus stipes (assembly GCA_023101725.1). Lineage (NCBI taxonomy): Eukaryota > Metazoa > Chordata > Actinopteri > Atheriniformes > Atherinidae > Atherinomorus > Atherinomorus stipes. The sequence goes on from JALJCO010009906.1 coordinate 42,155, forward strand.
CTATACCTGTATCTGTAAACCAGTAACATTACACCAGTATCTCTATACCTGTATCTGTAAACCAGTAACATTACACCAGTATCTCTACACCTGTATCTGTAGACCAGTAACATTACACCAGCATCTCTATACCTGTATCTGTAGACCAGTAACATTACACCAGTATCTCTATACCTGTATCTGTAGACCAGTAACATTACACCAGTATCTCTATACCTGTATCTGTAGACCAGTAACATTACACCAGCATCTCTATACCTGTATCTGTAAACCAGTAACATTACACCAGTATCTCTACACCTGTATCTGTAGACCAGTATCTCTATACCTGTATCTGTAGACCAGTAACATTACACCAGCATCTCTATACCTGTATCTGTAGACCAGTAACATTACACCAGTATCTCTATACCTGTATCTGTAAACCAGTAACATTACACCAGTATCTCTACACCTGTATCTGTAGACCAGTAACATTACACCAGCATCTCTATACCTGTATCTGTAAACCAGTAACATTACACCAGTATCTCTACACCTGTATCTGTAGACCAGTAACATTACACCAGCATCTCTATACCTGTATCTGTAGACCAGTAACATTACACCAGTATCTCTATACCTGTATCTGTAGACCAGTAACATTACACCAGCATCTCTATACCTGTATCTGTAGACCAGTAACATTACACCAGCATCTCTATACCTGTATCTGTAGACCAGTATCTCTATACCTGTATCTGTAGACCAGTAACATTACACCAGCATCTCTATACCTGTATCTGTAGACCAGTATCTCTATACCTGTATCTGTAGACCAGTAACATTACACCAGTATCTCTATACCTGTATCTGTAGACCAGTAACATTACACCAGCATCTCTATACCTGTATCTGTAAACCAGTAACATTACACCAGTATCTCTACACCTGTATCTGTAGACCAGTAACATTACACCAGTATCTCTACACCTGTATCTGTAGACCAGTAACATTACACCAGTATCTCTACACCTGTATCTGTAAACCAGTAATATTACACCAGTATCTCTACACCTGTATCTGTAGACCAGTAACATTACACCAGTATCTCCATTGCAGCCATTGACTAAAATAAAAAAAGTTCATTTTATTTCTCATTAATGTCACTCAGCACTCCGTCTTGACAGAAAGAAACAGAAATGTAGAAAGTTTTGCAAATTTATTAAAAAAAGAAAAACTGACATATCACATGGTCATAAGTATTCAGACCCTTTGCCCTGACACTCATATTTAACCCACAGGCTGTCCATTTCTTCTGATCCTCATTGAGATGGTTCTACTCCTTCATTGGAGTCCAGCTGTGTTTAATTAAACTGATTGGACTTGATTAGGATAGACACACACCTGTCTAAGATGGGGACGACCAGAACTCTTCCTAGACCCAAGCGTCCAGCCAAACTGAGAAGAGCCTTGGTGAGAGAGTAAAGAAGAAGCCAAAGATCACTGTGGCTGAGCTCCAGAGATGCAGTAGGGAGATGGAGAAAGTTCCACAAAGTCGACTATCACTGCAGTCTCCAGTAGTCGGGGCTTTATGGCAGAGTGGCCCGACGCAAGCCTCTCCTCTGTGCAAGACATATGAAAGCTCGCATAGAGTTTTTCAAAAACAGATGAAGGACTCCCAGACTGTGAGAAAGAAGATTGTCTGGTCTGATGAGGACAAGATTGAACTTTTTGGAGTTAATTCTAAGCGGTATGTGTGGAGAAAACCAGGCACTGCTTATCACCTGCCCAATACAACCCCAAACAGTGAAACATGGTGGTTGCAGCATCATGCAATGGGGGTGTTTTTCAGCTGCAGGGACAGGACAACTGGTTGCAATAGGGGATTATCACCCTTCTATGTTCCGGTTTTCGGAACTTGTCGAATTTGGCCATTTCCTCTTCCAGGCCAGTTCAACAATAGCTGAATCCAATGTCACTGCTCTGTTCCACTTTGAAAATCGAATAAACAACGCCAACCCTACTTAAAGGAGTGATGACATAGCAGTTAAAAACTAGTTTATGTTGTTGGTATTACTGCATATGTAAGTACTCCAAAGAAAAAAACTGCATTTTTTACAGCAGAGTATTGTTTTGAAACGCCAGACCTCACTTCCTCAGTAATACAGTTGGGTCCGGTGATGATATGGAGCTTTACCCGGAGACCACGTTGACTTCATTTTGATTGGCTACACCTTATTTGGCTATGACCTTATTTGGAGAATCTAGGTCAAGCTGCGGTCGGACTTTGCTAAAGGCTAACTGCTAGCAACATGGGCAGTTCAGACAGTCTGAGCTACGTTTATCAGACAAGACAGCATTTAGAAAATAAATAAACTTACAGGTAATGACAAGGTTGTGGCCCCCTCCCTCAGTGTTGCTGCAGAAGTTTTCTTTTAAATCCATTTGTTTGAAAACCCAGACCTGACTGCACAGAAGTTCCTACTAGCTCCATACACCCAGCTGAATCAGACAGGGAGGGGAGGGGGGGGAGCGGACGGTGCATAGACCGTTAGGGGGGGGGCACTGTTTACTTGATAGTGTGCTCTTATTGGAGCAATTAAATTACGTAGAATGATAGAACTACGTAGAATGATAGCCTGCTGTCTGTTTCAACTGTTTCTGAGCAGAGAGACAAAGCTGACAGACCATAAACAGGAACTTTGATTCTCACTCTGGACATTCACATGGCCTCATCAGTGCACAACAGATCATATTATACACCCAAAACCCCAGAAAAGTGAAATTTGATGTCATGGCACCTTTAAGTTTTCATGGATTCCCGACTGAAGTGATGCTAAGGAAGAAGTGGATCAAAGCGATTCGCCGAGGTGAAGGGCCGAACTTTATAATAAAACAAGGTTTCAGGTTTGTCTGTAGCCGGCACTTCAATGATGCAGACTACACAGCTAGCGTTAGCCAGCTAGGTTTTCCTGATGTGCCTAACTTTGTGCGTCTGATCACACACAAGTATCTGAAAATGGGGTCTGTGCCCTCCCGTTTCCAGCGGATCAACTGGGGACTGCCAAGAAAGGAGACCGCTTATAAAAGAGCATTTTCACAGATTTTGTGTATCAGACAAGGACATTGTCTCTTCACATAGCAGCGACTGCACGTCACCTCTACTGGGTGAAGTCATGGCCTAAGCGAGCTTTTTTTTTATGCTTTATTGATGATAAAGGCCTAAGATCTGATTTCCAGATGCTTGTGTGTTTTCAAACATACAGTTGAGCACATCAGCTAACACTAGCCTGCTAACACCTAGCCTGGTACACCAGCCTGACTAACGCCATGTACGAGATGCACGGCAAGTCAGTCTGGGTTCCCTCCGCTGGAGACTGATTCCAATGCGAGACAAGAGGTGGGACTAACAGAAGGAAAGTGAACCGGAGAGAACCAATCAGAGGTGACTGTAGCTGGCATGGTTCAGCACTCTGTTGCTATGTTGCTATGGCGACACCGAAAGTCAGCGTTTACACGTTGTTTTTCTCTCTCTATTTAATGTAATTTTCTTGTGTGTATTAACATAGAATGTTTGGTTTTATTATCATAAATACTCTGTTACATGTCAGCATTGTTTATTGCTGAACTACTAATATGAGAAAGCGTTTGTGTCGCACGTCATGTGACTATGACCCGGAAGCTGTTAGTTACGCACCAAAACAGAGCAAAACAGCGGTGGAGACGTCGGAGAAGTTTTACGTTCTTGTTAATAATTCCACTGCTGCGCTGTGATTGGTCCGGTCAATTTTTTGCCGGAGTGGAAATCACTTCCCAATGGAGGGAACCCAGACTGACTTGCCGTGTATCTCATACATGGCCTTAGTCAGGCTGGTGTACCAGGCTAGCTAACACCAGCTGTAGTGTCTCACTGGCTATAAACAAACATGCTTCCTTGTTTTATTATAAAGTTCGTAGACTTTTATAAGCGGTCTCCTTTCTTGGCAGTCCCCAGTTGTTCCACTGGAAACAAGAGGGTGCAGACCTGATTTTCAGATGCTTGTGTGTTTTCAGACGCACAAAGTTAGGCAGGTCAGCAACTCCTAGCTGGCTAACGCTAGCCTGCTAACGCCACCTGTGTAGTCTGCATCATTGACGTGCCGGCTACAGACAAACCTGTAACCTTGTTTTATTATAAAGTTCGGCCCTCCACCCCGGCAAATCGCTTTGATCCACTTCTTCCTTAGCATCACTTCAGTCGGGAATCCATGAAAACTTAAGTAGGGTTGGCGTTGTTTATCCGATTTACAAAGTGGAACAGAGCAGTGACATTGGATTCAGCGATTGTTGAACTGGCCTGGAAGAGGAAATGGCCAAATTCGACAAGTTCTGGAAACCGGAACACGAAGCGTGAAAGAAAGCTGAATGTGGCCAAATACAGAGAAATCCAGGAAGAAAACCTCTTCAGTCTTAGCTCAGGACCTCAGACTGGGCTGAAGCTTCACCTTCAAACAAGACAATGACCCTCAGCATACAGCTAAAATAACAAAGGAGTGGCTTCAGAACAACTCTGGACCATTCTGGACCGGCCCAGCCAGAACCCTGACTTAAACCCAACTGAGCATCTCTGAGAGACCTGAAAATGTCTGAACACCACCGTTCACCATCCAACCTGACAGAACTGGAGAGGATCTGCAGGGAAGAACGCAGAAGATCCCAAATCCAGGTGTGGAAAACTTGTTGCATCATTCCCAAGAAGATTCATGGCTGTACGAGCTCAGAAGTACTTCTACTCAGTACTGAGCAAAGTGTCTGAATACTTATGACTGTAATATTTCAGGTTTCTTTTTTAATAGATTTGCAAAAATTTCTACACTTCTGTTTTTTTCTGTCAAGATGTGGTGCTGAGCGTACATTAATGAGAAATAAAAAATGACATTTTTTTTTATTTTAGCAAAAGGCTGCAATGAAACAAAGAGGGAAAAGTTTAAAGGGGTCTGAATACTTTCCGTACCTAATGTACTTCTACACCTGTATCTGTAAATTTGGAGCTTCTTTACTTCATCCGATGGATTACAAGAAAGCGATTTTAGTTCTTCCTGTTGTGTTCTGGTTGAGCTGAAGGAAGTTTTCTTCCATCCATGTCTTAATATCTAAAATCCAGTTAAATGTGATATCCATTTATGGTGGTGTGTATACGGTCCATGCAGTGGATCTCGCTCAGGGTGTGTTTCCTCTCAGCCGCTGATAAATGTCTCCACACTGAACTGAACGTCACAGACATAACCAATCAGATCGCAGCTTTGTTTTCCTTCTTCCAGGAAATCAAACTGAAACGTTCAACTCATGAACTCAGAGATGCTGCTTTACCATTTCTGTAGCTTCCTGTTTCCATGACGACATGCTGCACGCTGATCTCCACGTTTGTTCGGCAGGAAAATGAAGAGCAGAGTTACTCCACTCTGAAGTCTAGAAACACCAGCGCCCGGGTGTCAGGCCTGAAGCCGGGCACCAAGTACATCTTCCAGATCCGAGCCCGGACCTCTGCAGGCTGCGGCCGCTTCAGCCAGAACGTGGAGATCCAGACTGGAAAAGCAGGTGTGTGCTGTTTACATGCGGATGTTAAACTCTACAGGAGCCCCCAGCAGTGACCTGCTGAGGGACGTGGTGGAAACAGTCCCACAGAAACATGTCCGGGGGGTTTCTCACAGCACATAATGGTCCAGGAGGGATCAGCGATATATTATCATGTGCAATATATCGTCAAAGCATTTCCCCATGGTAATGATTTGTCGTGTCATGATAAAAACGATAAATTCATTTAAATCTATCAGCTTGCATTTACACTCATTTATATGGTTATTGTTTCTTAAAGTTTTTACATAAGGATTTTTTCATTCACAGCCTGATTTATAGAGCATTTCATCCCAAAAATATGCCAAAAAATGAGTTTTTTCTGGCTGTTGACAGTATATCCTAAATTGTGAAATGATAGAGATCTCCAACATACCCTCTGTAAAAACTTTTGATTTTAATATGTGAACAAAATTCAAAAGAAACTTTGAACCGGGTTTAATCCAGTTTTTAGATTGTTTTTTCCTAGTAATGTATGCAAATTAGCACTTTTTTTATATATAACACTTAATTTGCATATTTAAACATAACATTTCAGAAAACTTGCAATACAGAAAATGATAGCCCTAATGTTAGGAATAAACCAGGAATGTTTCATGGTGATACCAGTTAGTTGAATTTTTCACCCTATTACCTGTAGCGTCTCGCCGTAGTGATAGATTTATAATACTCAGCTCATCTTTATTTATATAGCACTTAACACAACATTGGTTGAACAAAGTGCTGAACAAAGAATAAGCAAAATATCACAAGAAGGTGCAGACTAAAAACAGGAAAAAAGAAAAACAATAAAATCAATAAAACAAAAATAAAGAACAATGAAAAATATAAAACAATAAAATACAAACAACACAAGCAATTAGGATGATATATTTTATTGTCATTTATCGTTAACGTGATGAAAACCAGAAGTTATTGTAATATTTTTTTGTCCATATCGCCCATACCGAGTGTCTGTTAGGCTGCAAGCAGAGTCCTCATGAGTCAGTCCATCCAGTCTGGATGAAACTCTTTCATTAGAATATTCTCCCGCCCCCCCCGCTGGAGTCCCAGTGTCCCTGACCAATCCTCTCCCTTTATTCAGCCACCCACCGGACCCCGACTCCCCCAGAGGTACCGGCTCACTGAGACCTCACACATCCCATGAGCCAACGTGCTCAGCAGGTCCTGGACTTTCTGATCAGACTCGTATCTGATCAGCTGCTCAGTGTCAGCAGTCCAGCTGAGAGGCGGCCATGTTTGAGGCAGTGATAGGCAGGAGTGTTACAGTAGGAGGAGTGTCAGGAACGCGTCTGCAGGACCCGACACACACAACCGGGATCCGGTTTGATCCACATGCTCAGAACCTCACATACCTGCTGAAAGGACATGTAGAGATCAGAGGGTCGGAGCAGGAGAGAGGAAGATGATGCAGTACAGGTAGGATGAAGATGATGATGATGATGATGATGATGATGATGCAGTACAGGTAGGATGATGATGATGATGCAGTACAGGTAGGATGATGACGATGATGATGATGATGCAGTACAGGTATGATGATGATGATGATGATGATGCAGTACAGGTAGGATGATGATGATGATGCAGTACAGGTAGGATGATGATGATGATGATGACGGTGATGAAGATGATGATGATGCAGTGCAGGTATGATGATGATGATGATGATGATGAAGATGAAGATGATGATGATGCAGTACAGGTATGATGAAGATGATGATGCAGTACAGGTTTGATAAAGATGATGATAATAATGATGAAGATGATGATGATGATGATGATGATGATGATGATGATGATGCAGTACAGGTATGATGATGACGATGATGATGATGATGCACTACAGGGAGAATGACAATGATGATGATGATGATGCAGTACAGGAATGATGATGATGAAGATGATGATGATGATGATGATGATGCAGTACAGGTATGATGATGACGATGATGATGATGATGCACTACAGGGAGAATGACAATGATGATGATGATGATGATGATGATGATGATGATGATGATGATGATGCAGTACAGGAATGATGATGATGATGATGATGATGATGATGCAGTACAGGAATGATGATGATGATGATGATGATGCAGTACAGGTATGATGATGATGATGATGATGATGATGCAGTACAGGTATGATGATGATGATGATGATGATGATGATGATGATGATGATGATGATGATGATGATGCAGTACAGGTATGATGATGATGATGATGATGATGATGCAGTACAGGTATGATGATGATGATGATGATGATGATGATGCAGTACAGGTATGATGATGATGATGATGATGATGATGATGCAGTACAGGTATGATGATGATGATGATGATGATGCAGTACAGGTATGATGATGATTATGAGGAGGATGATGATGATACAGCAGTACAGGAATGATGATGATGATGATGATGATAATGATGCAGTCCATGTAGGATGAAGATGATGATGCAGCACAGGTATGATGATGATGATGATGATGAAGATGATGATGATGAAGATGATGATGATGATGCAGTACAGGTATGATGATGACGATGATGATGATGATGCAGTACAGGAATGGTGATGATGATGATGATGATGCAGTACAGGAATGATGATGATGATGATGATGATGATGAGGATGATGATGATGCAGTACAGGAATGATGATGATGATGATGATGCAGTACAGGAATGATGATGATGCTGTATTAGATGCATCATCGTTGGGGTGTAACAGAGTAAATCTGGAACAGTTCTGGTTTGTGTTTCTTAACATCGTCTCATACATGATGAGAAACCAGAGAACTGATGAGTCATCTGAATCCTCGCTGACTCGACTCGCTCGCGTTCGTTATTCCTTCATTACTGGTTTAAAAAAAGTTTATTACTAATATATTTTCTCATCATATTATATTTGTATGTTTATTTTTATTATTTTGCATCTTATTTCTGATGATCTTTTAAAATGTGGATTTATTTTCATATTTATCAACAAGATATTTAATTAATATTTTCTTTATGTTTATATGTTATAAAGCTAATATGACATTACAGTAAAAGTGCTTTAAAATGGTTTTATTTGATATATTTTCATTTATTTTACTATGTGTCAGATATTATTTATTATTTTTTAAAGAACTCTAGGCTTGCTGATGCGTATTTTAATTACATCAGTACACCTACGCGTTTCAGCCTTACAGCCTTCATCAGGGTTATGAAGGCTGATGAAGGCCTGATGAAGGCTGTAACGCAGAAACGCGTAGGTGTACTGATGTTTTTGGCCTCACAAGTTTGATGAGCTCCTGGGATTGTGCTGGTCACGAGCCATTACCTGTTTCACGGCTTTGATCCAGTGAGCACTCCACCTTCACCTTTATTTTTAACATTTTTCATTGCATTTTTAACATTGAAATTTTTTTCATTTAATTACAAGATATTAAATAAAAGCCTGATGTCACATTTTATTTCTTTTAAAAAAAAAGATGAAATCCTATTTTTATTGAATGCATTGTTGTTGGGTGGTTTTCCTGCTGTAAGTCCAGACTCATCGGCCGGGTCAGCACTCACTCTGGACTCTGTGGTGATGCTTCAGGCAGGCGGACGGTGACGCTCCATCTCCACGTCCACCTGCTGCTGCAGCTTCTCCTCCACTAACACCTGATGTTTGTGTGTCCTGCAGCTCCTCTGCGCTACAACACCATGACCATCATCTGGATCTGCATGGCCCTGGTGTCCTGCCTGGTCACCTTCCTCGCCATCATCATCTGCAGGAAACGGCAAGGCTACACTTTACCACACTACCCATCGCTGCTGTGTGTGGAACACTTTCTTACACTACTCTACCGTTGCCTGGCTTTGTGTCATGTTGTGTGTGATCACTTTGTTTCTGTCTCAGTCTTCTGCACGTAATGGAAGTAAAATGAGGGTAAACCGACTGGCTAAAGTGAAACCTAAAGAAGTGACGGATCCCTGTCATGCTGAAAGTCTGTAATAATGGCTGCAGAGATAATCTGCGTGATGTTAGAGACGAGTTTTACCAGCTAATTCGTCTCAGCCTTTACTCACTCTCTTTTTTAGCTAAATTCCCTCCTCGTAATTTCCACCTCATAGTGGATTTAATTATGTTGATTCATGTCCAGTAGCTTGCAAGCCAAATGTTCCCACTTATCCCATCAGCCCACCCCCCACCCCGTCCCTTTTGATGTCTCCAACTTACATCTCTGTGCTGCAGCAAATAATTAATTTCAGTGCCTTTAATTAATTCACACTTCAATGCATATTAAGCTCCTCGTATCTGTTCGGTTTAAAGAGAGAAAAATTATAAGTTGGAGGACATAGAGATGTTATCCAGGCAAGATGGTGTTGTCATGACTACAAAGTTCAGGATACCCAGCTGTTACTAAGGTGGAGGACGGGGGTAAATGTGGGGGTTCAGGGAGATGGGCCGCGCGCTCAGTTTACTGATAAATTTATCAGACGGCCTCTGAATGAAACCAGCAGAGACAGTTTTACTGTTTACACCCTGCAGACCTCACGGCACACACCTGGCTGCAGATGCACGAGCCAGAAACTTATCCTCGGGTCCTTCCAGAAATGACCACACAGATCACAAAACACTTCCTGTTACCAAATGCTCCTTTCTTATAAATCCATCTTTGCTTCGTAGCCTGAAATAAAACACGAGAAACAATGAAGTGAAGATGAAACCAGCTGGTTTCTACCCTGCGGGGTTAAACCCGCACGGCTACGATGGAAGGCAGATGAGTGGGTTTCCTGTGCATGGAATGATCAAGCACCAGTAAAAGCTGAGGACCAGTTCTGGTTCAGATGTTCTATCTGATGATGGTTCTACAAGCTCCTGGATGATGGGATGGACTTAGTTTTACACACACTGGGTCTCATTCATGAAACATGAGCAGAGCGAATTTATGTGTAAACCGTTCATAGACCTAAATTTACGTGAATCTGGCATTCATCAACATTTTAGTAGCTCCGATCTGTTCGTAGCTACTAACAAACTCTACACATGCTATCGACTGTGTGTAGCGCTTGTGTAAATTTACAAACACATATAAATAATGCTTGTCCCTGTTGTTACAATTTCAATTCTTATTGTGCTCTATTACCTATGAGCACATGACAAATGATCAGAAATACTGTATAAGCTAAAACATTTAGGCCCTGATTTACAAAAGGTTTGCACGTGGTAAAACCAGTGCTATCTTCATTACACACCCAACTATCCACCGGAACTGATTTACAAAGCAGGGCAAAAGGAGGTTTGCGCCTGTTAACGGGCAGAATAGCCCCGCTATCCATTTTTCGTGTCTGCTGTAGATGAATATGCAATCTGGGCGTTTCTGCCAGAAGGTGCAAAATATTGGGAGGAGATGATGCAAACAACTCAGCTTTGCACACGCAATGTGATTTATCAACCATGCAACGGGAAGCGGGCACAAAAAATTGCGTGAAATTTAGCACGTCGGAAAAGCAGGTGTTAACTGGCAGCTTTATGCACTGATGGCTGGAAGATGCTGCAGGACTGCAGACATGCAGCGTCGGGTCAAAATCATTTCTCAAGAGAGCAACTCGTCAAGTTTTCATTTCCGAGTTAAATAACAGTCAACATCACTGTTTAACACGGTTTATTCTAGACAGATGAATCAAAACATTGGTGCTGCAGCATCATGGTAGTTAAAACTGACATTAATTATGTCTTTTTATTATCTTTTTTTATTTTTTCGCCAATGGCATATTTTTTATTCTTTATTTGGATTCTTTGTAAATAGTTAGTTTGTAGTCCTTAGTTTGGGATGATTCCTGACAAAGCACTCTAATAATTCCTGCTATGTCCTCGTCCAACAACTTGGACAGTGAGCCTCCTGCTCCTGTGACAGATATTTTTTTCTGTGTGGACTCATACGTTTTCTTTTACCTCGGCATGAGGACAGCAGACACTGCATTAACTGTGTCTGTTATTCCTTCTAGGCTTAGATTTGCCTGTACCTGTCACACCACTGCTAATTGATAAAAATAAAATGGGTTTTTTTAATTCGACTTCACTCAAAATAATCTCGATCCCTGCTTCTCTCGTTCTCTCTCTCTAATTGCGCCGTGACTGACAGGTAAGCCGGAGGTGTCAATCTGAACCTCCTTTTATGGAGCTCATTGCTGATTCATGGGCGGAGATTTATGCAAACAGCTGATTCCCGGGAGCGCGCTATCAATTTATGATGGTTTGGCATTCATGATCTACATGTGTTGACGATCAAATCTGAGTTTCCTGAACACAATTTCACATGTTCCTGAGTCCGATGTAAGTTTTTAGTGAAGTAGGCCTTCATAAGTAAATCTGTTCATAAATTTACGAACGTTTCATGAATGAGACCCACTGCTTCTGTATTTTAGTGTAATTTTAGCCAATCAGGTGAAAGTGCTATATGAAGCATGACAAATGTGACGTTTACATCACTGCCGGACCAGATAACGCTTTTATTGCCCCACTGCAAAAACTCAAAATCTTGAAAGGAATATTTGTCTAGTTTCTATTCAAATTACACTATATTGCCAAAAGTATTTGCTCACCCATCCAAATGATGGAATCAGGTGTTCCATCACTTCCATGGCCACAGGTGTGTAAATGAAGCAGCTGGGTGTGCAGACTGTTTCTACAAACATTAGTGAAAGAATGTGTCGCTCTCAGGAGCTCAGTGAATTCCAGCGTGGAACTGTGATAGGATGCCACCTGTGCAACAAATCCAGTCATGAAATTTCCTCACTCCTAAATATTCCACAGTCAACTGTCAGCTGTATTATAAGAAAATGGAAGTGTTTGGGAACGACAGCAGCTCGGCCACAAAGTGGTCGGCCATGTAAACTGACAGAGCGGGTCAGCAGATGCTGAAGCTCATAGTGAGAAGAGGTCACCTACTTTCTGCAACGTCAATCACTGCAGACCTCCAAACTTCATGTGGCCTTCAGATCAGCTCAAGAGCAGTGCACAGAGAGCTTCATGGAATGGGTTTCCATGGTGATGAGCTGCATCCATCCATACATCACCAAGTGCAATGCAAAGCGTGGATGCAGTGGTGTGAAGCAGCCGCCACAGGACTCTAGAGCAGAGGAGACGTTCTCTGGAGGGACGAATCACACTTCTCCATCTGGCAATCTGATGGAGGAGTCTGGGTTTGGTGGTTGCCAGGACAACAGTACTTGCCTGACTGCATTGTGCCAAGTGTAAAGTTTGGCGGAGGGGGATTATGGTGTGGGGTTGGTTTTAGGAGCTGGGCTTGGCCCCTTAGTTCCAGTGAAAGGAACTCTGAATGCTTCAGCATACCAAGACATTTTGGACAATTCCATGCTCCCAACTTGGTGGGAACAGTTTGGAGCTGGCTCCTTCCTCTTCCAACATGACTGTGCACCAGTGCACAAAGCAGGTCCATGAAGACATGGATGCAGAGTCTGGTGGAGGAACTGGACTGGCCTGCACAGAGTCCTGACCTCAACCCCATAGAACACCTTTGGGATGAATTAAAGGAGACTGAAGGCCAGGCCTTCTCATCCAACATCAATGTGACCTCACAAATGCGCTTCTGGAAGAATGGTAAAAAAATTCCCATAAACACACTCCTAAACCTTGTGGACAGCCTTCCCAGAAGAGTAAGAGCTGTTCTAGCTGCAAAAGTGGACCCTATGGATTAGGAATGAGATGTCACTTAAACTCATATGTGACTCACGGCAGGTGAGCAAATACTTTTGGCAATATAGTGTATCTTTCTAAGTGAAACAGTCTTAAAAACAATCTTGTTTTGAGTCATATCTTAGATAAACAAACTTCTTATTAGACACAAAACTTAACAATACTAGCAAAATATAGCTAAGAATAAGTTCTCCCAGCTAATTTCAAGATTATCTGGAAATAAGCTAGAAGTCTTATTTTTTATTTATTTTCATTTTGGGGGCTTATTTCAAGCCAAAAAAAAAAACTTGTGTTATTTTTTTTTAAAAACTTATTTAAACAGTGGTCTTTTTTCAGTGACCTTTGATGCATCAGCAGAGACATTCTGCCAACTGAAGACAGACAACATGAAAATTAAAAGTGAAGGAGCCATTAAAACGTCCTTTCTGCCCTGTAGGAACTGATAATAACAGCCACTAACCTGATCATTTTGCATATTTTAATCCAATAACATAAAACTTGCCAGTTATGTCATTTTTTCCCCTCTACATTTCTAAAAGAGAGTTTATTGTCTATGTTTTAGATTGAAATTAAGCACATAACGTGTATGACATCCCTGCTTGTTAAGTCAGAGGAGGATGATGACTGCAAGTCTTTTCGTCCTCTTTCCTTTTGCAGTTTAATTCTCAGATTTATGGACGTACAGATCATGACATGCCTCGATCCTAAATACAGATCCATTTTTATGAAAATGCAAAGAGATTAATCTGAGTCTTGTTGACTGATTTCTACCATTGCAGTCTGAATCTTAATGTAGGAGATTACGAGATGACTGGTGGACACTAAAATCCTGCCATCAGCAGGAGTAAACAACAACATGTGTGCTATTTACGTCTGTTCATCTTTTGAATCAAACTGTGTTTGTGTGTTCCTTACAGAAGAAAAGCCAATTAAACTGAACAAGTCAGCTGGTTTAGAATTCATTATTAGAATTTATTGATTTATTAACCCTTAAAACTCAGTTATGGGTTTTTTTCCACATTCTTTTAATGTAAACCAGCCTGTAGATACTGAACCTTTAATCTCAGGGAACATGTTCTAGTTCAGCCTCAGTTGTCAGATTTTGAGGCTAAATGATGTAAAATGAGCATATCAATAGATATAGCACCATAAAGACCGACCAGAACCAGAACCAGAATTTATTACTAACAGAACTTTGTAGAAATACCACACAGATCAACAGTGAAGCCTTTTCTCATCTGCATATCTTCTCTCCATCTTGGCTTTCAGGCATTGAAACAAACAAACAGAAACTATTTCCATGTTTCCACTTTTTCCTCATTTCCAGTTATTTCTGCTACTATTTACCTTCTATCCTCACAAAACCAACTCCAACTCAGCTGCATCAGAAACATCTTCTTTCTATATTCCAGCCAAAGAAGACCATTATTTTTCTTCTTTTCAGACACACATAGAACTTTCTGCTCACTTGTTGATATTTGGCTGCTTCTGATTGGATGTTATCGCCAATTTAAAAGGATAGAACATCCACAGAATGATTTTCCTTTATTTTCTACTCACCCTCATGCTGAGCAAGACTCTGGAGCGCTTTTTAAAATCACAAATGCAGCCAGAGATCTGGGGAGGGTTCGTTATCCGCTTACTTTCATATATTGGAGTTCATCGCTGCTCAAAATAAAAAAGGTCCATAGCTACATAGCCAAAGTGGGTAGCGTCCATAATTTACTGGAAACCACATCATTTAGTATATTTTTATAGCCTAAACAGTAGAACATCGCACTTCCCTGATGTGCGTCTGTGGGACTTCACAACACTACAGAAGCCACAGCAGATGAGGACGAGGTTAGTGTCTCAACAAGTTGGAAAAAGCTTGATTAGAATCTGTGCACCTCGCGGCCATTTGTTTTCTGTTTTGATGTCGAAAAAAGAGAAACGAGAATCCCACCTATTTCTGCATTTCATTTGGAAGAAGGTAAACAAAAAAAGGGAAACAAGTCACTTCCTGTTTTTCATTTTGAAATCTGAAATCGAAAAACGGAAAACGAACCTTTATCTGATTTTCTATTAGAGGTTTATTTTTACAAAGAAAACAGCAGACCCAGATAACGCTAACACCATGTAAACATTAGGGACGTCCCGACATATTTAGGAGCTTACGTTATGAAGGCACATCATTCTGTGACTGTTGTATCCGTTAAAGCTCTCTGATTGTTGGAATGTTTGACAGGAAGTGGCTTCGTCATCATTTCCAGGTCTCTTAGCAACATAGTAGTGACAGTGATGTTTTTATGATTAAGATGGGATCAATAATGGTGTTTTCATGGATCATTGTGGATTTAACAGATAAAGTCTGAATAAACATGACATTTAGTGGCTGGATTGTAAACCCTCTGGATGGGAAATGAATGCTGGAAAACTTTTGTAGATCACCTAAAGGGTAAATTATCCATCACAATTGACCCCACAGAGTCACACACTCACACACACCCTCCCTGGGGAACTGGGAGTGATGCTGGTTGGCAGCAGCAACAATGGTGGAGTTTTAAGGGTTAATAATTCTGAGCTGTGGTCAAAGTTTGATCCTACAAATTTTCCACGATTGTCCTGTATTCATCCCTCTGTATGTGTGTGTGTTTCTCTGGTGTGTGTGTGTGTGTGTGTAGACACTGCGGCTACAGTAAAGCCTTCCAGGACTCTGATGAGGAGAAGATGCATTACCAGAATGGTCACGGTATGTTTGGCCCCCTCCTCAATTATTACCAATAATAGATTAGATGGCATTCCTTGAAGGGATTGCGTTTTCATCCCCGCGTAATAAAGTTCATCCTCGGAGCAAACAATTTTCATCAGCCTCTGATTACAGGAGCACACACCTCCTCCTCCTCTCCTCCGTCTGAGTCCTTCCCTCCCTGCTTCGCCACGGAGACGGGGGGCTCAGATGTGATGCTGCTCTCATTCTCCGATATGTGACCAAATGCTAATGTTGTTTATCTTAGTGTCATTCCCCGATGCGAGGTTCTATATCGACCCACACACGTACGAGGACCCCTGCCAGGCGGTCCACGAGTTTGCCCGAGAAATTGAAGCTTCCAGGATCAAAATAGAGAAAATCATTGGTTCAGGTAAAAAAAAGAAAAAAGACCTCACACACACAAACAGAAAGAAGCAGAAATACACACACGCACACACACACACACCAAACAAGAATCATTGGCTAAGCTAACTTAAAATCATTGGCCAGTGTAAAGGCTGTGGTGTGCAGCAGAGAGGAGGATAGCCGGGCGGAATCAGAGCGTTGCGTTGGGCTGTCAATCAAAGCTCCTCCACCAGGCTGGGAATACTAACACTGTCAGCTCCACAATACGCTGGCCGACATGCAGCTGCTGCACGGACACAGAGACTGGAAGACAAACCGCAATTACACTTAGACTTCTTCTCAGATGGAGATAAGAAGGAGAGGGTAATTAGTTCTGTATATACCACGCACACGGTCTGTCCACTCGTAGATTTCTTTCTCTTATCTGAAAAGGAAAATTAACTGACACATTCTCATTTACACAAATGGCTTAAGAGGGGGCGGGGGTGCAGCAGAGGATACCCAGCATGCTGGAATATTTAGGGTTTAAAGGCTGGAGGTGATTATGAGACCGTTCCTCTGCTACATATTCAGGAGAGTTCGGGGAGGGTGTTACGGCCGGATGAGGCTGCCGGGGAAGAGAGACATCCCAGTGGCGCTGAAGACCCTGAAGGCTGGATACACCGAGAAGCAGAAGAGGGACTTCCTGGCCGAGGCGTCCATAATGGCCCAGTTTGACCACCCGAATGTCATCCGCCTGGAGGGAGTGGTAACTCACAGTACGCTGACACCCAAACTGTACAGCCATGCTCAGATTCTTTAGAAAGAGTGTGCACACCGCAAAAACTCAAATCTTAGCAAGTATATTTATCTCATTTCTAGTCAAAATATCTCATCACACTCAATATAAGAAATAATCACCTAAAGAGAAACATTTCAGTGAGATATAGGAACTTCTTTGAAGGCAATGCATTTCAAGAAATCTCATCAAGAAAATTTCACTTGTTCCATTGGCAGAGTTTTTTTGCTTATTAAAAAAAAAAAAATCTCGGCAACTCTTAAAATAATTAAAAAAAAAAAAACATTTTATGCTATTAAGTTAAAGGCACACGAAAAGAAAAAGGTCAGTTCTGGTCTTTTCTTTTATCTTCAACTATTTTTTGTGTCTCCAGCTCTCCTCCGTCTGCATGGAGACACAGGTCACAGAAAGAAAGACAGAAACTTGTAGTTTACGTTGTTATTTGTGCAGCGTCTGGTAGCCATAGACTTTGGAACTACCACATACAGGAAACTATTCAGACCCCTTTAAACTTTTCACTCTTTGTTTCATTGCAGTCATTTTCTAAAATCAAAAAAGTTAATTTTATTTCTCATTAATGTCACTCAGCACCCCATCTCAGCATCCAGAGATGCTCAGTTGGGTTTAGGTCAGGGTTCTGGCTGGGCCAGTCCAGAATGACCCCAGAGTTGTTCTGAAGCCACTCCGTTGTTATTTCAGCTGTGTGCTGAGGGTCATTGTCTTATTAGAAGGTGAACCTTTGGCCCAGTCTGAGGTCCTGTGCTCAGACTGGAGAGGCTTCCATCGGGCCACGCTGCCTTAAAGCCCCGACTGGTGGAGGCTGCATTGATAGGTGACTTTGTGGAACTTTCTCCATCTCCCTACTGCATCTCTGGAGCTCAGCCACAGTGATCTTTGGCTTCTTCTTTACTCTCTCACCACGGCTCTTCTCCCATGATTGCTCAGTTTGGCTGGACAGCCGGGTCTAGGAAGAGTTCTGGTCGTCCCAAACTTCTTCCGTGTAAGGATTATGGAGGCCACCGTGCTCTTGGGAACCTTTAAGGCTACAGTATTCTCCGACTGCGTAACGATGGAGACCCCTCCAGCCATAGTTCTCATACTGTAGTTCTCCATCATGGTGCTGGAAACGTAGTACAATTTCCCGCCCGATAAGTAGGGGTCGCTACGCAAGACTGACCTACTCATATGATGCCAATGGTCTGTAGCCTCAGTGGTTATTTTGTTTCCAGTTACAGTGAGCAATGGTGTCAGAGAGAAAGACTATTGTTGTTGCTGCAGCTGAATAACAGAGATGCTTTTTATGCAAAATAAAGACAATGGGGCAATTTTGGTATTTCCTCACTTCTTCAGCCAACTGTTCTTCGGCTGGACTCACATTTGCCTCTTCGTAGGCTAGCCGGTTTAAAAATAGTGCTGCCAGTGTTTACGTAGTGGTAGACCAAACACAGCCCTTGCCGTCTCCGTCCTCCCTTGACGGAGTGACAGACACTTAAAAAACATTTCGTGCAGCCGGAGACGACAGAGAGGCTCTCCAACAGGCTCTCCGTCGTCATAGAGGGCTCTTCGTAACCTACGTAGAGCACTTTATGGACGACTATAAATTAGACTTTAGTGCTGCAGAAATTCTTTTGTAACCTTGTCCAGATCTGTGCCTCGCCACAATTCTGTCTCTGAGCTACTTGGACAGTTCCTTCTAGGGTTGCACGGTATACCGGTACCAGTATAGTACCGCAATACTAAAGCGTTTAAAACGGTACTATACCAGCATTTAAAAAGAAACTGTACTTTAAAAAGAAAAAAAAACGCAGCTAAATTGGTAAATTGGAGCCTGTCTCTTTAAGAGCGGCGAGGCCAGCAGTGAGTGTGACGTAGTTAATGATGCGGCTCTCAGTGAAGCACCTTCACTGAGGAGGAGGAGACGTCAGGTAGCAGACAGGCTGCTTCATGGCGAGTGGACGCTGCCGCGGATACCTGAAGTTGGAAGTGTTGCCTCCGTTAGCAAGACGGACTTTGTAGCATCGCTTTCACTGCGGTGCTTCAGTGTTCAACGGCTCGCCTTCATCATTCGCTTTGAATCCGTAATACTTCCAAACTGTACTTTGAGCCTCTACTTTATCAACACGGGCTTTTCCAAAGCCGTCATCTTTTCTTTTTTCCTCTAAAGGAAAACTACGCGAACTTAGTGACTTCAGTCAGGAACAACTGGTGCTGATGTTGTTCAGTTATGTCAAAGTAAAAAGCACAAAACCTTCCAGCCCAGTAGAAACCTACAGAAGCCTACATACGACACATAAACGGTTAATAAATACATTTTTAATTTTCTTCAAAGTTATTACAGCCTTAAAGTGTTTAAATAAGTTTAAAAATGGTGACAGAAATGAACTGACTGATGATTTGTTTAATTATTATATATATATTTTATAATTATTAATACAACTTGACTGATGTTATAATGAAGTCAGTCACACAAACATGATTTTATAGACATTACCTCATACCCATTTAATGTTTCATATCATAAACTATTGAGACACAACATTCGATAAATAACATTTTGAAACACATTAAAAAATATTACAAAAGCCTCACAATATGTAATTCATTTAGATAGTTTTACAATTTATTTTTCTAATTATGTCCATGTAATATTTCATGTATAGAATGATTTTAATTTTAATTTGGCATTGCTTTATATTACTGGTTCTCTGTGTTTTAAATTGAAGATTTTACTTCTTTTTTTTTTATTATTTTAAAATAAAGACTTCAAGAACAATAACACAAATAAAAGAAATATTGAGTTTGGTTTACCTTTTAAAAAAGTATCAAAGTATCAAAATACAAAATGGTATCGGTATCGAAACAGAAATTTGGTATCGTGACAACCCCAGTTCCTTCCACCTCATGATTCCCATTTGCTCTGACATGCACTGTGAGCTGCAAGCTCTTATATGTGTCTTTCCTAATTAAGTCTAATCAGTTTAATTAAACACAGCTGGACTCCAATGAAGGAGTAGAACCATCTCAAGGAGGATCAGAAGAAATGGACAGAATATGAGTTAAATATGAGTGTCACTGCAAAGGGTCTGAATACTTATGGCCATGTGATATTTCAGTTTATCTTTTTTAATAAATTTGCAAAAGTGTCTAAATTTCTGTTTTTTTCTGTCAAGATGGGGTACTGAGTGACATTAATGAGAAATAAAATGAACTTTTTTTTATTTTAGCCAGTGGCTGCAATATAACAAATAGTTAAAAGTTTTAAATGGGTCTGAATACTTTCTGTATACTTTCCCACTGTACTGGTTAGATGTTCAGTGGTGGAACGGAGCTGTGGGTGGAGGGGTCGGGAACATGCAGCAGCTGTTACGTCGTCCTTCTGTTTGTCTCTGCAGGCAAACCGGTGATGATCATCACAGAGTACATGGAGAACGGCTCTCTGGACTCCTTCCTCAGGGTTGGTGTTTACCTCCGATCATCCTCCTGTTTCATGCTGATGGTCTCCCTCACGGGTTGATGGAGCGCTGGCTTTACGTCTGCACTCATTACCCAGAGAAATTTCAAAAACACACATAAAGTACACGTAAACCATGTCTTTTCTGTTTATCTGCAAATACAAACAATAAAAGTCTCATCCATGAACGTACCGCATGTTTATCTGAAGACCTCTGGAGAGAATCCTGTGATATTTCCATGGATACCACAGCTGGAATTACTGGCTGTGTGTTTCCAGGTTAACATTGTCTCAGATCCACAAAGTCAAACAACTCCAGTATTTGCTCGTATGAAATTACTGCAGATAATTACTTAAAAGCAAATCCCTGTCATGTTTTATTCTCTTATCTTTAGTCTCTTTGCAATCTTGATTAAAATCTTCTGCATAATCACCCTGCTCATCTTCTCTGCTTCAGTATCATCACAGCCTTTTTATGTGTGTGTTTTAATCTGGCCAGAAACTCTCCCTGACCTTTCCTTTTCCTTTTCTCCTCTGTTTTCTCGCAGAGGCACGACGGCCAGTTCACCATCATCCAGCTGGTGGGGTTGCTGCGTGGCATCGCGGCAGGTATGACCTACCTGTCTGACCTGGGCTACATCCACCGAGACCTGGCTGCCCGCAACATCCTGGTCAACAGCAACCTGGTGTGTAAGGTGTCTGACTTCGGGCTGTCCAGAGTGCTGGAGGACGACCCCGATGCTGCATACACCACCAGTGTGAGTTTTCACATTGAGGCAAGCATTGATGCAGCCACACACACTCACACACACACACACACACACACTGACAGCCCTCCAATGATCTTTTTTATTTGGATTTTATTCCAACTAAAAAAGTTAAATACATCAGGAAAATCAAAGTTTTTCCGTTTGTAAAGTTACAGGATGAAATATTTACCAAGGCTGAACAATTCTGTCCATCCATCCATCCATCCATCCATCCATCCATCCATCAGTCCATCTGTCCATCCAATCATCATCCATCCATCAGTCCATCTGTCCATCCATTCATCCATCCATCCATCCATCCATCCATCAGTCCATCTGTCCATCCATTCATCATCCATCCATCCACCCATCCATCCATCCATCCATCCATCCATCCATCCATCCATCCATCCATCTCTCCATCCATTTATCATCCATCTACCCATCCATCTATCCATCTGTCCATCCATTTATCATCCATCCGTCCATCTGTCCATCCATTTATCATCCATCCATCCATCCACCTATCAATCCCTCTATCCATTTGTCCTTCCATTTATCATCCATCCATCCATCCACCTATCCATCCATCTATCTGTCCATCCATTCATCATCCATCCATCCATCCATCCTTTGTCCATCCATTCAACATCCATCCATCCATCTGTTCATCCATCCATCTGTCCATCCATTCATCATTCATCCATCCATCCATCCATCCATCCATCCATCCATCCATCCATCTGTTCATCCATCCATCCATCTGTCCATCATTCATCATCCATCCATCTGTTCATCCATCCACCCATCTTTTGTCCATCCATCCATCCATCCATCCATCCATCCATCCATCCATCCATCTGTTCATCCATCCATCCATCTGTCCATCATTCATCATCCATCCATCTGTTCATCCATCCACCCATCTTTTGTCCATCCATTCATCATCCATCCCTCCCTCCCATGGGAGTCTATGGGGATGTGCTGTGTTTGGAGCAGCCCCTGGTGGATGAGGTGTGAACTACAATGTTTTACAACTTTCCAGGCTCACAGTTGGCCACTGGAGGTTGCTTCTTGGTTTAGACCCAGTATTTTTTTTTTTATCTTCCTTAGCAGATGGTTCGAATTGAACTAAATCATTGATCAGATATGATGTGTGTTGTTTTTGTTTTTTGTTTTTTTATTAATAATCGTAAGAAACAGAGATGTAAATCATCTGCAGGAATCTCCATCAGCAGATGATGATCAGACCCTGTTTGGATATTGCATCATTCCCTGAGGATTTTCTGCTTGAGCGCTTTCATTTCTCTTCGCAGTTCGCTCTCATTCAACTCATCAAACACAGCGTGGACACTCTTATGTCTGAACAAATTCTTTGTATCGCACTTTCACAAGTGTCAATTATCTGTGCAACACTGGTGACAAACAGCCCCTTTCCAAGGCAACCGTTTGTTGGTACATTAGAAATGTTCCTCCTGCATGGATGCAGCAGGTAGAGGAGGTGTCAGGAACCCCATGTGTTATAATCACTTCTAATTAGTGACAAAGCAAATACAATCAATCTTATGGAGTCTTCTTTGTTTCCTGTAAGTGGAGCTGAATTTAGGATTTTCCCATTTCTACATCAAGAAAGTTGATCATCGTGTGCCACTTGTGCCTTGTACTGATGCTGCTGTAGTTGTATTTAAATGAATGTTTTATAAATTCTCATTTGAATGTGGTCCATTTCCTGCTCCATTATCTGGATTTGTTTCACCAGGTAGATGATGTATACTGGATCCACAGGGGGAGGGGAGTGTTGCTGGTGACTTTAATTGCATTAACTTTCAGAATACCTCTGGCACCAGCGTGTGAATATTAACCCAACACATCATCCAGTCTATAAAAACAGACACTAGTAGCCGAAGACATTTTCCTTTACTGGAAGATTAATCCTTCATTAATACTTCCTCCAAAGCTGCAGAATCTTCCGGAGCTGCGCTGCAGTGTGGATGTAGAGGCAGTTTATCCATCATGGCAGTTATCTGCATTGCTCTATGGAAGAATTAACTCATGGTGCATTACTACCGAATCACTAAGATGTCCTGTTCATTTTCGAGTTCAAGCCTCTGGCTGCTGCACATCTTCCACTTCCAGGCCAGCTGACAAGATTTCTCTTACCTGTAGTAGAAAGGGAACTTATTTCCACACCGATTTTGGAAAATTTAGCTGGGAAGTTTTGTGGTGAAGTACTCACTGTTTCAAGGGTGCCAATTAAAGGATAAGTTTCTTTTTTTCATTTTCTTATTTCTAGCAGTTTATACGTGCATTTACTCACTGGTAAAGTTTCTGCCAGGGATGTTATGCGCGAGCCCGTCTGCTCGACTCCGCCTCGATCTTATGAACCGGAAGTCTCACTACCGCTGTTTTGATGGAAGTGTCAGCATGCCAAAAGCCACGTGACCACACTAACCGAGGCCTCGTTACGTCATCAGCGAGTGTCCAGCCGAAATCTTGAGGAGACTGGGTTTATTAATCTGTCAATGCTTCATACAGGTTCCATTTACTTGGGAATTTATTGAAAAATAGTCAATTTATCACAGAGGATAATTCCAAGATATTAACCACAAAGGACACTCAAACTGAAGGTTGACAACGTATCTTTTATTATACACCGTGTCAGAGACAAGACAGCTCCAGACAGCGCTTCCCTCAGCTGCAGTACACATCTACGGCCAGCAGATGTAGCTCATGTTCACTGTCTCAAATGTCTCGAGACTTCGTGTCGATCTCTTTGCAGCTGTGTCAAAATGTCTCAGTGTCTCATGAAGCTTTGTTTTCACCATCCCTAGTTTCTGCATCACTTTGACTTCTTGGGAAGATATTAAGTTGAGTTGCCCTTCGGTGTACATCCAGTATAATGGTGGAGACGGGGCAGTCACTATATAAGACAGTATCTGCAGTAAAACTCCTTGATTTCATCAATGCTTTAAGTAGAATGAACAATCAAATGAGTAATGAGTACTATTTTTCTGTGAGTTCAGAGTTTCGCAAATTGTGTTATTGTTGTTGTCTGGGTAGCGAGCTGCTCTTCTCAGCTGTACTACGGAAGTGCGCATTGTGAATGCGCGGCCCCGAAAAGTGTGTAGAACACCCTGATAACTAACAGAAAGCTAAATCTGGACTTATGGGACAATAGTACTCGTTCGTTCAGTCATTCTGCTTAAAGGTAGAGTCCGAAGTTCCCCCTCCGTTTCTGTTTGCAAACAGCAGCATTTAAACTAAGCACCCCTCCCTCTCAGGCTAATGGCCGCCTCGTTCTTCAAACTATTCAGCTTCAAGCCTCTTTTTCAGAGCTCAGAAGCAAGTAAAAGCCAAACTAATATTAGCCCTGGTTTTCCAACTTTCATTATCTAAAGCTCTTACCTTTTCTTTGGTGCATCCACTGTTTTCTTCTTTCTTTCTTTCTTTCTTTCTTTCTCTCTTTCTTTTTACTTCGAGAGTTGAGTGACTGGCGTCTGCTCCAATCATGACCTTATTCCCACATGGCGTCATGTCCTTAGTTTGGTCATTGGCTGATGATATAAACAGAAATCTCCACCCAGAAACGTCCCGAACACAACAAAACAAAGCTAAAGAGCGAATTACAGGCAGGGGGAGAGAGAGTTGCATTCAAACGCTCCACAGCATGCGAGTAAAGGCCCAAAGGGGCAGTTTGAGACGGATTTCCACTTGCACAAGTCTAACGTTTATTTTCAGGGGAGAAACGTCGGACTCTACCTTTAAAGTATTGGCAAAAATCAAGGAGTTTTGCTGCAGATAATGCTTTATAAAGAGGGTGCCCCGTCTCCAGCATTGTACTGGATGTACACCGAAGGCCGACTCAACATAATATCTTCCGAAGGAGTCAAAGTGATGCAGAAACTTTGAGTAAATGCACGTATAAACTCCTAGAAATAAGGTCCAGGTTGAAAAAAAGAAAGTTATTGTTTAATGTCTGCTCCAAAAGACTGCAAAGTTAAAGGCATTTTAGGATCCTTTCCACTTTGGATATAGTTTTATAACAGAAGTTTCCAAATAACCTTCAAAGAATCCTCCTCATGTACATGAGGGAATAAAGTATTAGAGATTACACTCGCGCATAACTTAAGATAGTTTATTATGCATCATGGTGTGTGGCTGACACTAAACACACACACATTCATGTGAACGTCTTCTGATGCAACAACTCAGGTCTTTGCTGAAGAGCTCCTTCCAGGGAAACCTTCAGCTACAGGATGTCCAGCGCTCTGGTTGACGACCATTTCTTCAGCCTCTGTGGGTGGGGGTGGATCTCTACCCTTTATTGGGGCCTTTTTCCTACTGGCTAATGCAAGAATCCAAAGAAGATTGTGAATATATGCAGAGACAACCCTTTGAACCTGAGAGGGACCTTATAAGGTCCCTCTGATTGTTCCTCAACAACGACACAAACCATGATAAACAATGCATTAATGATGGAGATTATTGCAATGTGGCACATCATTTTAAACTGCAGAAGCCAGGCTACAAGCCAGCACAAACCCTTTTAAAATGTGCAAAACACAACTGAAGTTATATCCAAATGAAATAAAAATGTAAAACCTAAATACACGGCATAATAGCAACCTATGTAAAACATTTTTGTCTCCACAGCCACAACCCCACATCAGACCAGCACAAAATACATATCAAATGAAAGCAGATACTCTGCAGAATCCAAACATGTGCTTCACGGTCCTCAACACCAAAGCATTACAGAGATAGAAGGCAATAAGTAGCAACAGCAGAAACTGCTCAGCCAGAAACTAGTTTTAAATATTTCTCTTACCTATACTGTTTCTCAGAGAAAACAATTTTTTACCAGTAAATCCACACCTGGTTTGAAAATAATCTCTGGGGCAACACAAAAACACTTGTTGTAGCCGCAGGTCTTCAGGACACAGAAGAAGGCTTTATGACCAGCCAATGACCAGCCAATACTGAATGTCTGCCTTCTGCTGGCTCTGATTGGCTGAAAGCACTGTCAGTCTTTCTCACCTCGGTCTAGATACATTCTATTGGCTCTAACAAATTGATTGATGTCTCGTTCACCAAAATCAACCAATCCGTTGTGGAGGTATGGGCCTGCGTAATCACTAACAGCCAGGTGAGGAAGCTGCCGACACAGAAGTCATAAAAAGCTGGTTTGAGGATGTTTTTGTTGTTTTTTAAAGATGTTTTTTGTGGGAAGAATTTTAATACTGTGGCATGATGGAAAATAACATTGCCAACTGTGCCAAATTGTGCCAAAGTGGCCATTTTGGAAACCTCACCTGAACCTTTTGTAAAAAAAAATAATAATAAAAACTCTGTAAGTCTGTTCTGCTTTACTTTATAAGCTGAGGTTTTTGCAGAAACAATGTCAACATATTTTACTTTGGACTGAAAGAGATTAATCGCTTCTAAAGCATCATTTCAGAGAGTTGCTGATGCTGAAAGTGTGTTTTTAAGGCGAGGTTTGAAATGTTGCTGTTCCATCTTCATTTCCTCCATACCAGGCCTTGTGGTTGCAGAGATACACTCATTTTAATTGGAGTATGCAATTTCGAGAAAAAATGGGCTTAAGGTTGAGGGTTGGCTTGTACACATTTTGGTCTTGTCTTTATATTCATGCTGAACGGAGTAATAGTGACAGAGAGGTCAGTATTAATGTTGTAGACTAGGGGTGTCCAAGTCGGTCCTGGAGGAGGTTTTCTTTCCCTTCCGCTCCAACACACCTGATTCAAAATAAAGAATCCAACAACATATGAGGTTCTGCACAATGATGCATTCATTTGAACCTGTGTAAGATCAGGGGGGCACAGAAAACCTGCAGGATTGTGGCCCTGGAGGACCAGACCTGGACCCCCCTGTTCTAGACAAACCTCTCATGTTCATACTAAACTATTAGGATTATATTTTTTATAATTAAATTTAATTTTGATCCCAGAACACATCACCCCTGCAGGGATAGACCCAGACTTAGTCAGCTAGTTGCAGAATTTCTGACTAGACTTGGACTTGGTAGTTTTTGTATAGATTGAAGCTCTGTGGTGACCTGCTGTCATTTCTCTTTGGCTCCAAAAACAGTCAGCACGGTTTTGTTTCTGTTCAGCTGAAGAAAGTTGAGGCACATCACATCATTAATCTTCTCAGTACATTTTCCAAAAGCCTGTACAGGGCTTCGGCCTCCTGGTGACATACCTGTAGTCATATACAGTCGTCCTCAAAATTAAAATCAAATCAAATCAAGTTTATCATATAGTCCTTTACAGTACCTAATGGACACATAAAGTGCTTTACAGCAGGGGCAACAGACAAAGAGACAACAAAGCAAACACATCATAAAATGCAGAGTTAAATAATGGAAAATTAAAAGCAAAGTAATGAAGAGCTATAAAAACAACAACAAAAAACATAAAATCAGAACAGGCTACTCGGGGAGCGCAGGGTGTACATAAAAGAGAAAAAAACTTTAAAGGAATTAAACTAGTTACAATTAAAACCTAGACGAAAAGGTAGGTCTTTAGCTTAGATTTAAAATGACCCGGTTCAGTAGTGAGACGAATGTCAAGAGGCAGCGAGTTCCATAATCTCAGACCAGCAGCTGAGAATGAGCGGTCGCCCTACTGTTTCAGCTTAGTTCTTGGGACACTATTTATGCCCTCCACTTAAAGAAAAGGCTACATTCACAATAGTAATTCAAATAACAAGAAACAACAGAAACTAATGATAAATAAAAATCTATAAAATTATAATTTAGTGAAATAAAATATTGCTTTTGAATTGTGGTTGGAAGTAATAATTATAAAAAACAAATTGAACAAAAACTGTTCGAGACTCATTAGAGCAACTTTCCCTTGAATAGTGGACAAAAATACCTGTCAGCAGGTGCAGAAGGCTTTTTGAACATTACAGAAAACACCTGATTGCAGTGATTCTCAAAGTGTTGCTTAACAAAAGCTTTGAAGCCCCATCATGCTTGTTTACTTGTTTTATTTTTTTGTTTGTTTTTTATATTGTTGTTGAGCCACAATTCAGAGCCTAATGTCATGATTTTCATAGAATTTTTATTTATTATTACTTTTGTCAATATTAACTTATTTCACTGATGGTTTTTTTCCTTCTTTAATTGGAGGGTATGAATAATTTTGAGGATGACTCTATCTGTGTGTCATCTGCATAGCCATGGTAACTAATATTGTTGTCCTTTATAACCTGGGCCAGTGGGAGCTTGTAGATGTTAAACAGAAGAGGCCCCAGGATGGAGCCCTGGGGAACTCCACAGGTAATTATTGTCTGCTCAGATGTGAAGTTACCTACTGACACAAAGTACTTCCTGTTATTTAAGTACGTTTTGAACCGGTCCCCTAGAGACCCATCCAGTTCTCCAGTGGTTGGAGTAATAATGAGACAGCATATATCAATGGGACTACAGTACCTATATGAATAAAAAAAAGGTTAATATAATAAATCTGAATAAAATTGCTGGATGGAACTTTTCCCCACTCATCAGACTGCTGGATGTTTTAGAAAACTTTGCATTACTGTAACCTTCTTATTTAAGTTGAAGTCATAAAGATAAAATAGATGAGTGAATGTTTGTGAATCCTCATCATCACAGTGAGCAGAGTGCTGCAAGAAAAATACCAACACATTACAAATGAACATTTCAAGTGTAGGAGCTCAGTTTTCTCTGACTCATCAAATACGTTTGGACCAATTTAACACATTCCGAGTCGTAAACTAAACATCAAAAATATATTTACAGTTCCACAGAGATCTGGCCTAGAAAGCAGCATCAAGACAATAAAAGTTAGAGACGAACACAGTTTTACAAAAGCAATACCAATTCAATCTAAGTCACAAGAAAGCAAGAGCAAAGTAAAATTGTCTTGGTGGTGGAAGTGCTCCAGCAGAGAGCAGCTCGATATTAAAGCTGCAGACTGTTGGGAGTCTGATGCTGTCACAGATGGAAATCAGCGTTGCACATATTTATCTGCTGCAGCTGTGAAAGCGCAGCAATCAGACGGCAGCGTGAACGTGATTACGAGCTGCATCACTCACGGCTGCTCTGAAGGGGAAAGGATCACAGACATTACGGTGTCATTACG
Source organism: Atherinomorus stipes (assembly GCA_023101725.1). NCBI lineage: Eukaryota > Metazoa > Chordata > Actinopteri > Atheriniformes > Atherinidae > Atherinomorus > Atherinomorus stipes. The sequence continues at coordinate 71,667 of JALJCO010009906.1, forward strand.
GCACAGCTCATATTAATGCCTGATAATGGCTGAAGATGAAGATGCTTCCCATCCGGGCCTGGAAGCTGGAGGAAGATGGCAGAGCTGCTTATTGTGTGGAAGTAGAGGTGAAGTCAGTGTGAAGGAGGGAAGCCGTGAAACCGAGACGAGATGTGCACTGCTTCGCTTTTTTGCACATTAGCAGGACTTCAGAGACCTGAACTAGGAAGTTGGATCATCTTTCCCGGGATATCTCTCCTTACCTGGGCTAACTTCCCCCAGACATTCCCAATGCTAATAAATGGTCGAAGCTGGTTATCAGCTAGGTGATTCCAACCAGGGTTTCCATCTGGATCAGGGCACGGACCAATCACACACAGAAGAAACCCCACAGAGCAGCCTGCTTTACCATGGAGAAGCAGACAGTTATTCTCAATAAATACTAAGATTCACACACATCGTTCAGGGCAGAAGCATCACTGTTGCTATAGCAACAGCCAGGAAGGAATGCTGGCAGAACATTGGCGACTGTTAATGTTGGTGAGATTCTCCAACATCAATAGATGGGCCAATATACAGTAAACAGATATGACTCTGATGACTCAGTCTGACTTTATTATGGCCCAGACATTTGGGGCGAAGCTTTCAGATGTTTGGAGTGGAGCTTCCCGACATTTGGGGCGAAGCTTTCAGATGTTTAGAGTGGAGCTTCCCGACATTTAGGGTGAAGCTTTCAGATGTTTGGAGTGGAGCTTCCAGGCGTTTGGGGTGGAGTGTCCAGAGGTTTGGGGGCGAAGCCGTGTTTGAGCTTTATTGTTAAGATCATTATTTCAGATGCGATCCTGGTGGAGCTAAATGGACTTGGGAAGAGCAGGTTAGCCGTTCAGCGTTAGTTACCATGGTGATTTATGTACCTGCTAAGAAGTGGGCAAGAAAACCAGGTTAACCCTGATGTTATCTCTATGAAAAAAGACCCAGCTTTCTGGGGCAGGACTCTGTGGCTATGTACGAATTTGGGGGCTACGCCCTTCGAACTAAGCGTCCTCCCGGTCTGTGTAGGCCGGATCCTTCTTAGGCCGCGTAAAGCGGAGGTGTCCTATTTAAGTGATTTCTTTATTGAGAACAGGTGTGGCAGTAATCATTCCTGGGTTTGGCTAGAAAACTTGAACTCAGCTTTCCAAAGATGTGATAAACCACAGTTTTTTTTATGTTTTAACAGGGGGGGGCAGTCACTTTTTCACACAGGGCCATGTAGGTTTGGATTCTTTTCCCCCCTTAAAGGAGTGATGACATAACAGTTAAAAACTAGTTTATGTTGTTGGCATTACTTTATAAGTAAATACTCCAAAGAAAAAATTAACATGTGTAAAAAAAAAAACATTTTTTTACAGCGGAGTATTGTTTTGAAACGCCAGACCTCACTTCCTCAGTTATACAGTTGGGTCCGGTGATGATATGGAGCTTTACCCGGAGACCACGTTGACTTCATTTTGATTGGCTACACCTTATTTGGCTATGACCTTTTTTGGAGAATCTAGGTTAAGCTGCGGTCGGAGTTTGCTAAAGGCTAACTGCTAGCAACATGGGCACTTCAGACAGTGTGAGCAAGGTTTATCAGACAAGTCAGCATTTAGAAAATAAATAAACTTACAGGTAATGACAAGGTTGTGGCCCCCTCCCTCAGTGTTGCTGCAGAAGTTTGCTTTTAAATCCATTTGTTTGAAAACCCAGACCTGACTGCACAGAAGTTACTACTAGCTCCATACACGAAGCTGAATCAGACAGGGAGGGGAGGGGGGGGCGGACGGTGCATAAACCGTTAGGAGAGAGAAGGGGGGGGGGGCTGTTTACTTGATAGTGTGCTCTTATTGGAGCAATTAAATTACGTAGAATGATAGAACTACGTAGAATGATAAGCTGCTGTCTGATTCAACTGTTTCTGAGCAGAGAAACAAAGCTGACAGACCATAAACAGGAACTTTGATTCTCACTCTGACATTCACATGGCCTCATCAGTGCTCAACAGATCATATTATACACCCAAAACCCCAGAAAAGTGAAATTTGATGTCATGGCACCTTTAAAAATAAATTTTTGTATTTAAAAACTGCATTTTGTGTTTACTTGTGTTATCTTTGTCTAATATTCAAATCTGTTTGATGATCTGAAACAACCTGTGACAAACATGCAAAAAAATTAGAAATCAGGAAAGGGGCAAGCACTTTTTCACACATGTATTGTTTCACTCGTATTGCATTGAATTTTTCCGCTCGGTGGTCTTTCATTTCACCCACCGGAGTTCCAGCCTGGTTGGGAATGACTGCTGGTGGATGCGTTTCCAACAGCAGGATGATGAACGATCCAGACTAAACCTCTGTGCTGTGTTCATGTCTAAGTGGGAACTCTAACTGCCCTCCACAGCCCTTCATAACGTATTTGTCTTCTCAACAGTTTTGGATATCCACAGAAAATCGTGAGCAGGATCTGAAGCAAATACTTGACAGAGTCTGATGCTTTCTTCTTGATCTTGGCTGTGTTTCCAACAGGGCGGGAAAATCCCGATCCGATGGACGGCCCCAGAGGCCATCGCATACAGAAAGTTCTCCTCCTCCAGTGACGTGTGGAGCTACGGTGTGGTCATGTGGGAGGTCACGTCTTATGGAGAGCGGCCATACTGGAACCTCACCAACAGAGATGTGAGTGCTGCTTTCCTAACCAGACATCTTTCACACAACAGAAGCAGACGCTGGAAACTCATGCAGATGTTTTGCTTTAACTCGTGCAGGTGATCAAGTCAGTGGAGGAGGGCTACAGGCTGCCGGCCCCCATGGGCTGCCCTGCTGCTCTGCACACACTCATGCTGGACTGCTGGCAGAAGGATCGCAACGAGAGGCCACGCTTCTGCCAGATAGTCACCGTCCTCGACAAGCTAATCCGCAACCCGGAGAACCTGAAGTCCATGGATACGCTCTGCAGGTGGGCGGCAGCTCAGCGGCTCCGTGTTCGGGTGCATTGTGTCACACGCCGAGGTGCCTTTTGATTTCATTTGGCCAGACAGCTCGCCAGCATTTAATCAAATATTGGTTATGTGATTAGCGGATTAAGCTGCAAATCAAAGCAAAGACACCGCCTGCGCGGGTCTGAGAAGAGGAGCTTCTGTGTACGGTGATAGACAGCAAGGCTGCGAGCAACTGTCCTGTTGCAGGACGCGAGAGCGTCCAGTCTCGTCCTGCGGCGTTCCGACGTGGGAGCAGGAGGGTGAAGTTGAAGACTAAAGTTTCCCTCCAAGTTCTCTGGCAGATGAAGCGAGCGGCCTTGTTCATTTTCCATTAAGCTCCTCTCTGCGTTAAGTAAAAGCCTCGCCGTGATATTGACATTGATCCGCCGAGAATCCCGGAGCAGGTTTGAGAGGACACCCGGGCTAAAGCTGGACCTGTGTAAATTGCTCAGTTCAGATCCGGGTCCTATAGAGGCAGTGGTGCGTGGCGCTGTGCATCACAGGGAAACGGTGGGTGGAGGACGAGGCAGGATGGGGGGGCAGTAAGGATTTCTTCTAGTATTAATCTATCCAAAGCAGCTATCGTGCAACCGCAGCCGCCACCCTCCTCTCTATCTTTTTAACTGCTATTGATTTTCTGTCTCCATTACCAGCGCATTTCAAAGCTCCCTTTCCCCCCGGCTGCTCTGCCTCTCCCTCACTTTTTGACTCTTCTCGTTTTCGGACTCCCTCCAACTAATCTTTTTGTCGTCCTATTAATCTCTCTCTGCCATGTCTGTCTCTGTCGCTGCTGCAGTTTAAACAGCCCTCCGCTGATGGAGAGAGCCATCCCCGACTTCAGCAGCTGTAACTCAGTGGACGAGTGGCTGGACACCATAAAGATGGGCCGCTACAAGGAGCACTTTGCTGCGGGGGGCTACCACACCCTGGGTCATGTCATCAGCATGAAGCAAGGGTAGGTGCTGACCGTGATGGAGAGTAATAGCAGCTCGGAGGTGATGGTGAGCCTCTAACAGCAGATGTAGGGGGAAGTAAAATGAGAAATCAATGCTCACAGCCTCTAAACTGTTGAACAAACAGCTGGTTCTGCATTCTGTTCACTTCACAAAACACAAGTGGAGGCACCACTGAGTGGTTTAAAGTGATTGAAAGGACATTAAAGGGGAAAATAAGCAAAGATTTTGGAGTGAAACAGCTTTACCACAAACACAATAAAAAAGGAGACTTAAAGTGCGATCTGTAGGTTAACAAGCTCTTTTATGAAATGTAGGAACATGCACCAGGAGAAAGGTCTTTAAAACAGATGTTAAATATTATTTTTATGATTATCAGGGTTCCTGCAGGTCCTTAAAAAGTCTTGGGAGTCTTGAATTTACAAATTTGCATTAAATACCTTAAAAAGTCCTTAGATTTGACTGTTTTGGTCTTGAATTTTATATGGCTACTCTGAAATTATGTCAGCCTAAAATTGTGCACTGTATTGCAGCAATATGTGTCGGGGAAATGCCCGAGCTGCAAAGTGACGGTAGTGAACTAATTTCTTCCGTTTCAACTCGACGATTTTGTTTAAACTAGGAAACAATTATTGCTGACTTTGTGGGTATAAATGGTTAAGGAACATTTAACCCAACACACACAAAGTCTTTATTTAGGCACAAAAGAAAGCAACTTACAGTGACTGAGAATTTGTGGATTTATGAGTAAGATAAGAAAATGCAAGGTTAATACATTAGTCAGTGCTGATGTAAATGTAGCATTTTCTCGAGTTTTACGAGTCATTAATTATTGCCAGAGCTGCAGTGAAAAAGGCATTAAATTCTGTTTTAAAGGGTCTTAAAAAAGTCTTAAATTTAACTTGTAAAATCTTGTAGGAACCCTGATTATTATAAATAATAATGATAAAAATAATAATAATGATCAGGTAAAAGTATAAGTCCTTGCATTTGAGTACTTCCTGATACCGAGTACCTGATTAATGGAGATAAGTGAGAGGCTTTGCCTTAAATACTGAGAAGCATCTCTGCATGTTCAGGTGTGATGTTGCTGGCACTTGCTGTCAGCTTACTATGACATTTAACGACCTCGCAAGAAATAAAAGCTTACAATAAGTCGTTAGAAGCTTATAAGCAGCTTTTGATGCAGCTGCGGTTTGCTGTATTTTAGCAGCATTGTCATAATTTTACATATTGAAACTGATACCAGTTTAACAAACATATACTTGGAAAGCGTAGGAAACACAATTCAAATCAAATCAAACTTTACTTATAAAGCACTTTTCCTGCCAAAGGCAACCCAAAGTGCTTTTCAAGACAATAAAAACAAATGCATTTTAAAATAAAAACAAGCCTTCACACATCCAAGCACAAAACACAGCACATATAACTATAATCATTTGCACACACACACACACACACACCCACGCACACACACACACACACACACACACACCCGTGCGTATAACTTCCAACCCCTAAAATAAAGATATTAAGAGTAATAAACATCTGGCTTGACGCTTGACCTGCTGTGAGGAAGCAATATCTTGGGGATCCGTTCACTCCAGGAGCCAGACATGGTCACAGAGGGCATTCCTGCAGGGACCAACCAGATCAGGGCAGGCCGGGGTCCACACCACAGCGATAGGGCTGCAGTGCCGGGCCCCAGCCACCAGGACAAGGGCAGCCCCCCGCCAGCTCTCTTCAGGCCAAGTAGGCAAAGCCCCCAGAGTGAAGGATCCCCATGAGGAAACACTGGTGTTAAAATGTTAAAACAGATCAAATAAGTGGACGGATAAGAGCAACATGGGAAAATAAATTGTTATTCATAAAATGATTCGCTAAACGAGTCAATAAAATCTAAAATAACTTTAACATAACACAAAATAAAATAGAGTGAAAGTTAAATAAGTAAAATGAAATCAAATAAAAAAGTTGAGCTAAAAAGGTCTTGAGCCTCTTCTTAAAAACATCAACAGTCTCTGCAGCCCTGAGGTTCTCTGGCTGTTCCACAGACGAGGACCGTAGTGGTGGAAAGCGGCTTCACCGTGAGTTTTAGTTCTCACCTGGGGAACAATTAAAAGGCCGGTACCAGAGGACCTCAGGGTCCGCGAGGGTTCATAATTTAAAAGGAGGTCGGATAAATAAGAAGGTCTAAGACCATTAAGACATTTATAAACCACTGAAAGAACCTTAAAGTCGATCCTGAAACGCACGGGGAGCCAATGCAGCGATTTTAAAACTGGTGTAATGTGTTCCCGCCCTCTGGTCCTCGTCAGAACTCGTGCTACTGAGTTCTGCAATCACTGTAAGCTGGAAACATACTTTTTAGGAAGACCAGGGAGCAGGGCATTACAGTCATCTAGTCTACTAGAAATAAAAGCATCAGCACCTCCGTGCTGGCAAGGGAGAGAAATGGGCGACTCTGGTGATGTTTTTAAGATGATAAAATCCTGTCTTTGTGACATTTCTGATATGTGGAATAAAATTCAGCTCAGATTCGAAAAGAACACCCAAGTTTCTCACACACTGAGAAGGATTAAAATCCTGTAATTTTGGTCAAATGATCTCTTTTAACAGGAAACTTACCACCAACCATGTGAATAAAATGTCTGAAACTATGTGTATATGTGGGGGTACTGACATGATCTGGGTCAGATATACAGTCATGGAACAAATGTTTTCTTTTACTTTTGACTTGTTTTCTCGTATTTCTTGGTCATTTTAATGCCTAGTACTACTAAAAGTACATTTGTCTGGTCAAATATAATGATAAAAACAAAAATAGGTCATTAGAGTTTAATTGCAGAACTGATATCAGCAATTTTCCATGCTTTTCTTGATATGTGATTTTGGTTAGTAAGTTCTTACATTAATATCTATTTTCTTTTCCATCTCTTTTAGTCCCATGATTCACACCACAGTTGGTACTTGATATCATAACCATTATTTTTGATGACAAGGGTGGTGTCTTAATTTTTTCCATGGCTGTATTTTGTCCTCGTGTAATGAAAAGTGACATCTTATTTTTAAAAAAGATGTGAACTCAAAGCCGCTCATATTGAGGAGTATTCTTCTGCCAGTCGCGTGACGTAATATTAATAATAATAATAACAACATCAACACGATAAATAAAAATAATTTAAGAATGAAAAGGTCTCTAAAAGAGTCTTCATAAAACTTTCCAGAGTCTGTGGTGCCCTCAAGTCTTCGGGAAGGGCGTGCCACAGGTGTAGCACAGTGCCCAGTACCCCGTTGTGCTGGTCTTAGTCCTGTTGAATCCTCCATGAGAACTTTGTTGTTGTTGTCGTCCCAGACAGTCGCAGTCCTGCAGGTTTTAGAGGGTTTCCCAGTTTCAGCCCTCCTGATTCAAATGAGTCTCAGAGAAGAACTGGATAAGCTGCTGGATCCATTTGGTTTGAATTAAGTGTGTTGAAGCAGTGAAGGGTTTGGACTGAACCTGCCCACCCCCGGCATACGGGATAAGAAGGTCTGTCAGGTACTCGGGCGGAGGAGGGGGGTAGAGAGAGACCTTGTATTCAGGCTGAGCGGAGGTCAGGGTGGGGGTAATGTGCTCATGTTACTGCACCCTCATCAGGATCCAGCACCTCCGTTCGAGGTGGATTTGCGGGGGACCTGATGAGAAGTGGGGTCGTACAGTCTGGAGGCGTGGACAAGCTTCTCCACGGTCAGAGTGGGAAGTAGTTTGGAAATGTTTCTGAGGAGGAAAAACGTGTTTCATTTGAGCCTTTAAAGGTGGGATGATGGTTAAAGGTTGAATATGGAACATTTTTATTAAAAGCGATATTTAAAAAAAAATAATGCCTCCACGACTCGTTTGGAGGGATACAGAATGAAAGTCCAGCATTTCCTTGAAAAATTGTATTTAGCCTGAAAATAAATATAAAATAAATTTTAACAGGTTTGACAATGGCGTTATGTTTACACCTACAAGCCAACACACGCCGCCATCGCAGGTTGCCGGATACGATCTCTTTGTGGCAACAGTACGTTGGGCACAGTTAGGCTGGTACAGGGAAACAGTGGAGTCGGCAAGTCCAGCAGCTGCTTCAGAGCCCTGGAGATATTGTTATCCGACTTTGAAGAGGAGTGACCCGGGAAAAGAAAAAACTGGAGTAAATTCAGGTGAAGACTTCACTAGATGGACCCACATAAACATTTTCCACGGCATCAAAACACAAAATAGCGACTTTCTTCCTGGATCGGTAAGCTAACTTGTTTGCTAACGTGGCTAACATTAGCTGTTAGTTATAAACTCCTCTGCGTTACTTGTTGGACATGCTGCAGGCTGCTGGGCACTTGTATCTGCAGCCATCCTGGCATTCCAGCAGCTGGAGTTGTTTGTCTGCCGTTGCTACTACAACCTAGACACACGTGATGTTGCTGTTCTGTCCGTGTTCCATATTCAACCTTTAACTCACAGCCCCAGACTACTGATGAGAGGGGGTGTCCTGGCCCCACATGGTTCAAGCATGACAGAGACGACATAATATTAATAATTACAATTCAAGTTTATTTATATAGCACAACTAAAAACATAATAAGAGCAGTTCACTTTGCATTTGTTCCAACCAAGATCAGACTAACTTCTGACATATTTGCATGCCAGCGAGAAAAGATACAGTAGGGCTTCAGCCTGGACTTAAACTGATCCAGGGATGA
>JALJCO010009909.1:0-64939 GCA_023101725.1 Atherinomorus stipes
TAGGAGCGTATACCGAAATCAATAAACGTTATTTACCGTCAGTGTTTTACTTAGCTACTTCTCCAAATGCTTCTCAGACTTTTCATCTGGTTTGTACAGTTGCCCAGATAGCAAATGGACAGCGCCGCGCATCCGCACTGTCACATTCGCCCCGGAGTCATATAGGATCCACTTGCACAGCGGGACGATCCGCCGCTGATCCGCGTTCTGATTGGAATTTCTGATGCCAGGCGGACCTCAAGCTGTGGCTGCACCTTCGTCCCGGATCCACGGCGGACACATTCATGATCCTGTGCTTCAGCCGCGGGTCCAGTGCGGACCGGTTATATGGCTGGATTTTTAACCCCTGCCCTTCAGGCAACAATATAATGCAAAAAAAAAAAACTATATTAAATGAGACTGTGGAACAACGTATCGTTTTAAAACTTTATATTTATAGAGTTCATTACAGTATAACAGTGAATGTGAACAGTCCCAGTATATTTCTGGTGCAGCTCCTTGGATGACTTCTGTCCGCAGCCAAAACTGAAGGCGGCTGCGTTGCGCATCATCCCTTCTTCTGCGGCATCTTTACATCCGTGGTTCTTCCAGGCAGCATCTAAAACCACACAAACACACAGCCCCGCTTAGTTATTGCCATGTCTATAAGTTGTCTCCATCCCCTCTGTGCCGACAACATAATGAACATTTTTTCTGGTGATGATGAAGCTTAATTGTCCATGTGGACGTCCCTCGTTGTCTACCAGAAAATAAGTTAAATCACCAAGTCTCGCAACTCTTAACCGCAGCTGATGTAACGGTGAAAGTGTTTGATGCTTTATCCAATAGAAAAGTACTTTACTCATTTAATATGTGATCCAACTACTGTACAAAGCAAAACCTTGAAGTCCGTTTTTAAAATCTTGCTAGTTACAGCTAAAATGTAGGCTAGAGATCAGGTTCTGAAAAGACTTCGTCAGAATTATTGATGTGATTAGCCTTATAGTTATGAAAAGTAACCTTTCTCTAGTATCTATGGTAATTATCATTCAAAAGCTGGATAATAACCCAAAACTACCTACAACGTTAGTAGGCTACATTCACGTCACTTAACGTCAACTTTATATTCCTCGTTCATGTCATCCAAATAAAATTACACATAAATTGATCCAGAAATTATAGCCTACATGAAAGCTTTCACATCGTCATTCATCCTCAAATAAAAGCGAAATCCACATTTATAATACTTACATTTGTCCGCGGACGACCAAGATCAATAAACAAGCTGTGGGCTACTCTTCGTCTTTTTGGTGATCTCTTGTTTTAAACTAACTCCAGCCTCGTAAAATCTGATCCGCCCAGGATGCACAGCGGGTCCGTACAGGTGACGGTGAGACCCCACGTGGCGGCGCTGGGAGAAAAAAGACTGCATCTCCTGTTTATCGGACTTGATCCGTATCCGCCGCGGGTCCGATGTTTGACAGTCCGCCTTTCCCACGCTCAGCTGAGTGTTGGGCAGAGATCAATAAGCGCTCTGACTGTCAGGCGGATCAACCACGGAGTCCACTGCTATATGTGGGGGGCCACTTCCTGTGTCATTATGTAATTTCCGGTGGCAAATTCTTAAAAATGAAGAAGAAGAAAAGAAAAAAAAACCCACTTCCGTTGCAGCTTTCGTGTTGTGTTGCGGCTAATTGTGTTGTGTTGCGGTTAATTGTGTTGTGTTGCGGTTAATTGTGTTGTGTTGTGTTGTGGTTAATTGTGTTGTGTTGCGGTTAATTGTGTTGTGTTGCGGTTAATTGTGTTGTGTTGCGGTTAATTGTGTTGTGTTGCGGTTAATTGTGTTGTGTTGCGGTTAATTGTGTTGTGTTGCGGTTAATTGTGTTGTGTTGCGGTTAATTGTGTTGTGTTGCGGTTAATTGTGTTGTGTTGCGGTTAATTGTGTTGTGTTGTGGTTAATTTGGTTGTGTTGCGGTTAATTGTGTTGTGTTGCGACTAATTGTGTTGTGTTGCGGTAAATTGTGTTGTGTTGCGACTAATTGTGTTGTGTTGCGACTAATTGTGTTGTGTTGCGGTTAATTGTGTTGTGTTGCGGTTAATTTGGTTGTGTTGCGGTTAATTGTGTTGTGTTGCGGTTAATTGTGTGGTGTTGTGGCTTTTGTTGTGTTGCGACCCTTCTGGGCCACCGTAAAATACAGCCGGAGTTCAGGGCGACTTCTCGTTTCCCCCAATGGAGTTCACCAGGGTCCGAGCCAAAAAGGTCCATAAAAGTCCACGAAATATTGTCAATATTCCTCCATACTGCTTGTCCCATGTAATCCAAGTGTCCTGAGAGGGTAGCGTCCAGAATTTACTTGAAACTACGCCATTTAGTAGATTTTTAGAGTCTAAAAAGGAGTATTGTTTACGTCCATGAAGCGCGCACATGCGCGGTCACGAAACTACGGAAGCCTCAGCGTTCAGAGCCTACTCTGCCGATAATGCAAGCGTAGAAGAAGAAATTCTCTGTTTACATTGTGGTAAGAGCGACAGACGAACCAGGACAAACACAGGAGGGGTTGGATATTGATCTAAAAGAATGAAAGAAAGAAAAAAGAGAACGTGCGATCTTGTCTGCCGTGGCTTCCGTAGTTTCGTGAATGCGCATCACGTGCTTGCTGGGCATGCAATGTAGTCTTGTTTAGACTCTAAAAATATACTAAATGACGTTGTTTCAAGTAAATTCTGGACACTACCCACTCAGGACACTTGGATTACATGGGACGAGCAGTATGGAGGAATATTGACAAGTTTTTGTGGACTTTTATGGACCTTTTTGGCTCGGACCCTGGCGAACTCCATTGGGGGGGAACGAGAAGCCGCCCTGAACTCCGGCTGTATTTGACATATTAAAAAAGTGGTCCAGAGTCTTGCTCACCATGAGGGTAAGTGGAAAATAAAGTTAAATCATTCTGAGGGTGAACTATTCCTTTAAGTCATCAAGCCCTTAATCAAAGCGCTCCAGGTTACATGATCCAATGAGAGACGGCTCGCTCCTGAGAAGTTACAATGCCTGGTTAGAATGACAGCCCCCTCAGAGCAACGACATGCGTCAGGTGTCTACTCAAAATATCTCATCACACTCAAAATAAGACAAAATTTCTTAAAGAGAAACATTTCAGTGAGATATAGGAACTTGTTTTATGGCAAAGCATCTTATTTCAAGAAATCTTATCAGGAACATTTTGCTTTTTCTATTGGCAGAATTTTTGCTTATTTCAAGCAAAAAAAATCTTGGCCACTCTTGAAATAAGTAAAAAAAAAAGGAAAGATTTTTTTTTGATTAAAGGAATAGTTCACCCACAGAATGATGTAACTTTATTTTCCACTTCCCCTCATGGTGAGCAAGACTCAGGAAGGCTTCCTCGTTTCCCCCCCAACTTTCATATAATGGAGTTCACTGGGTCCGAGCCAAAAAGGTCCACAAAAGTCCACCAAAAACTTGTCAATATTCCTCCATACTCCTCGTCCCATGTAATCCAAGTGTCCTGAGAGGGTAGCGTCCAGAATTTACTGGAAACTACGCCATTTAGTAGATTTTTAGAGTCTAAAAAGGAGTATTGTTTACGTCCATGAAGCGCGCACATGCGCGGTCACGAAACTACGGAAGCCTCGGTGTTCAGAGCCTACCCTGCCAATAATACAAGCATAGAAGAAGAAATTTGCTGTTTAGATTGTGCTAAGAGCGACAGAGCTGCAGACAAACTGGGACAAACACAAGAGGGTCCAAGAGGGGTTGGATATTGATTTAAAACAAAGAAAGAAAAAGAGAACGCGAGATCTCGTCTGCCGCGGCTTCCGTAGTTTCGTGAATGTGCAGCGGCGTGCTTACAGGAGATGTGATGTAGTACTGTTTAGGCTCTAAAAATCTACTAAATGATGTGGTTCCAGTAAATTCTGGACGCTACCCACTCAGGACACTTGGATTACATTGGACGAGCAGTATGGAGGAATATTGATAAGTTTTTATGGACTTTTATGGACCTTTTGGCTCAGGCCCCGGCGAACTCCATTATATGAAAGTTGGGGGGAAACGAGAAGCCTTCCTGATCTCCGGCTGCATTTGAGATACTAAAAAGGTGCTCCAGAGTCTTTCTCACCATGAGGGGAAGTGGAAAATAAAGTTACATCATTCTGTGGGTGAACTATTCCTTTAAGCAAAAAAATTCTGCCAGTAGAACAAGCAGAATCTTCTTGATAAGATTTCTTGAAATAAGATGCATTGCCTTGAAATATCTCACTGAAATGTTTCTCTTTAGGTGATTTTGTCTTATTTTGAGTGTGGATATTTTGACACTAGATAAATATACTTGGTAAGATTTGAGTTTCTGCAGTGTAACGGCAGGATGATATGGCGTCCCACCCATAATACAGCATTATTACGCTGTATGCTGATGGTGGTGGCATCTTTGTTCTGATGAGGTTACAGATTAATCTGAGCAGCTGGAATATGGGACAAGGGCTCAGCTGAGAGAAAGAGACACACCTACAGAGCCAGGCGTTGGACTTTTATTGATGTTGATGTCCCAGCTGGAAATCAAACAGATAACCAGAGGATTAGCTGTTCCTGCCATGCTGGTGCTTTGTTGGTCCGAATCTGAGAGTTCTGAGGAACATTCCTGATCCACAAGTCCTCAGACCAAACTGCAAATGATCCTGCTGAAACATGGTGGGGGTCCTGCTCACCTGACCGTGAGACTCACCCTCCTCTCCATCAGTCCTGCTTGCATTTCAGGTCTTCTCCTTCACTTTGGGATCAGCAGTTTCCAGATTCTCCTCAGTTCATCGTGGTCGTCTAGAACGTCACCTCAATGTATCCTGTCACATCACAACTCTGAACTCGGTGTTTGTAATCTCCCATGCTCCTCCAGGACCCTGTAGAGGGTGCAGAGTTGGTCCACCGTTCCACCAACGGGACCACACTGGTTCTCAGTCTGAGGTTCGACTACCTGACAGAGCCTCCTGTCAGGGACCCGTGCATAGACGTGACCAGAGAGGCTGAGGAAAGAGCACCTCCAGCCCCCCCTTTCTTAGATATTTATACAATATTAGTCAATTTCTCACAGCCTTTATTACCCACAGTTCCTTCTGTCTGTCATATGTCCAGGGATGGGTGATACCAAAATCTTTTCCTGTCAAAATTATACTGTACGAACAGTTCATGGTACTTTCTCATCAATATCAATACTGATATCAATATGCACTCTTAGAAATAAAAGTGCAACCTAGAACCATATAGGGTTCTTCGGCTTGTCCTCATAGGGCAGGGGTCGGCAACCTGCGGCTCCGGAGCTGCATGCGGCTCTTTAGTCCCTCTGTTGCGGCTCCCTGCATTGGAAAATGAATTAATGACTATTCTACTAAAGTGTATTGTATTTTGGTTGGTTCACTTTAATGATGTGATTCTAAAAGACCAAGACAAATGTCCCCTTGAGAGACAATAAAGTTTCTTATCTTATTCTAAATTTGAGGATTATGATGATCCCTCTGAGGGATTCATGTACAGTTGCGCACTTTTCCCGAGTTCTCCGAGCACTGCAAATGCAGCACGTGAAATAAAATCCAACTCAACTATTAAAATAAAGACATAATTTATATTTTACCATTTTGCAAAGCAGCCCATTGAGTGTCAGGTGCAACAAGCAGGTAACTGCAGTGAAACGACGAGTAACTGTCCAGCATGCTATGATGCGTCTCACAAACCTTTACGCAGCCAATCAGTGTTAATAACTGCACTTCATGCTCACGTGCCGCTATTGTGCAGCATAGCATGATACAGCCCTATTGAATCAGCAATCACGGAATTAAACATTAAAAACGGAATTAATTACAAACAAAGAATATCACTGAGTGTGGACGTGCCGCGGAGCGCTGAACTTTCCTCCTGGCGCACTATCCCACGAACGCCTCACAGCGGAGCGTCTCTGTTGCTGCAGTTCTGGCATTTAAAGTGAATAATAAACGAGCAAAAGCTTATTTGTCCTCTCCGACCCTGTCATGCTGCGCTTTGATCACTTCTCCAGCAGGTAGGCCGACGATAGAGAAGAAAAGTGTCTGATGCACTGAGCATGTTCAGCGCTGCGTGGGCAGATTCATTTGTTTTCACTGCTGACCAGATTATATGTTCATATTTTGTGAAACAGTAATTTCATTTTTCGGGTAGACCGCTTACTGCACGCGCCAGTAAAAGCATGACGGCACAGACAAGACAGCGTGTTTGGTTTGCTGCTGGTAGATTATTAAAGCTGCGTCTTTTTCCATTCTACATAAATACAACAACTAAAATAGATTTAAAAAAAAAAAAAAAAGTGACCTTCAACCCGACGTCTTTTCTTTTTTTTAGTTTAAAATGTTTTTCTTGCTGGATGCAGAAATGTGATTTCGTTTTCTCGTTTTTATGTTAAATGCAACACATTTAACGTTAAAGTTTTATTTAATTATCAATGTTAAAAGTCAGTTGATGCTCCAGTGTTTTCTTTATTGTAGGAAACGGGTCTAAAAGGCTGTTTGGCTGAAACAGTTTGCCGACCGGCGTATTTAAGACTTTTACATTTTTGCGGCTCCAGACAGATTTGTTTTTCGGTTTTTTGGTCCAATATGGCTCTTTGAACATTTTGGGTTGCCGACCCCTGTCAGAGGGGAACCCTTTTTGGTGCAAGTTTGAACCCTTTTGTATGGGTTATAAGTGTAACCCCTTTCAAGGGTTCTGACTGGAACCCTATATGAAAGGTTACACCCAGAACCATCAGTACAAGGTTCTATGCAGAACCCCCATGAAAGGTTCTACCTGTAACCCTTACAAAGGGTTATTGGTGGAACCCTTTGCTGTCCCAAGGGTTTCATCTAGAACCCACACAGGGAGTTCCACTGAGAATCCTTTTATATTCATCTACAACCCATATAGATCCTTTTTTTGATGATTACACTGATAACCCTCTTCTCTTTTAATGGTTATAGAAAACACTGATGCGACATATCAGTCACAACTATTACATAACGTACATATTGTATATCATCTTCATCCAAAATAGTTGAAATTGAAAAAGCCTTCAACTTCCTTCAAATATTTTTTATTCAAAAATCTTAACACAATAATGAAAGATGAGGACATTCTCTCTGAAGAAAGGTTATGCTGGTGCTGTGGGGAATAAGGGTGAGCATAGCAGGCCTGTAAAATCAGCAATGTTTCGGACATTCAGACAAGGTACCCCAGGATGTCCTCGGAGTTGTCCGATGGGTGAAAATAATCTCCAGCAATGGTGACACAGAAAGGAAAGACAAAGTCAGTTAGTAGCATTCATACAAGAAATAACTGCTACATTGGATGAATTGCCAACAGTAATTGGATGATGCAGTGAGAATTATCTGAGTATTGGATCCACTTTGATGGTAAAGTTCAGATGTTTTAGATGTCTTTTTTGTGTTGCAGTTTTACAGTTTTTCTCAGTTGCTAAAACACTAAATCTCATTCTCAAAGCCATTTTTTCAGAAGCCTAAACCACGGTATCAAATCAGTCCCCTTGTGATCAAAATCTAAAGCACGTTTCACATCACTAGACACTGCTTGCAAACACATTTGCATTGTGATGCACTTGCTGTGCAAAATGGTGAACACATGCTGCACACTTTGATCACAACTAAGACACAGGTGTCAGCAGGTAAACACAGTGACTCAAAATTGATTTCACCTTTAGCTGATGATGAGGGAACCAATATAAACAAGTTGAGGAAGCTGTGGGAGGTCAAGATTTTGCGATGGATAGAGGAAACCAGAGAGGAAGAGTCTGCATAAGAGGTGGTCAAGGATGGGAACGTAAGGCGGCAAAATTAGGTCTGACGCAGAGCCTTCATTTCAGATGAAATCCATGCAACTGTGATCGACCACTTTGCTGTAATACCTCCACCAAGGAGTTGATGTTTTTGGTAGCATTGGTTTGTTTATCCATTTGTCTGTCAGCAACTTTACGGAAAAAGTTCCGAACGGATTGACCTGAAATTTTCCTCAGCCATGTGTCTCAGCCCAAAGACGTACCCATTATATTTTGGTGGTGATCTGGATTACCTTCTGGATCCAGGAATTTTTTAAGGATTCTTTATCATTGCAAGAGCTGCTTGGTGGAGGTCGGCGCTCTCTGAGTGCTTTTCTTGTTCTTTATGTTATGAGTTTGCTGTGTTGAGACATTATGCATTTGGCCTGATGTAAATAAAAAAGAAACACATTTTGACAGCATGATGTTCTGAGAACTCTGTTTTCCTTTTTTCCTTCTAGTGTTTCCTGATTGCTCTGTAGTGTTCTACATTTTGCTGTGCTTGAGGCATGATTTGACAATAGTGTCTCTTTTTGAGGCCAGGTGATGCTGTTTTGAGTCAATAACTTCCTTTTGCAGCAAGAAGCAGAGATTTGGGGAAAGTAGTTTGAGTTATGGGATTAGTGTTTAAAGTTGTGAAAAACTGAGGGGACATTTCAAAAATAGTGTTTTAGCAATTGAGAAAAACTGTAATAGGGCAACAGGGACACTGAAGATTCATGACATCTCACCCAAAAAGGCATTTGCAAAGTCACCAAAACCCTCTTTTTTTTAAGCCAGTGGGACACATCATATTTCGTCCAATGTCTTTAACTCATCTGCAAGAAAATACAAAAAAGAAACTAATATTAATATTAAGATAGCCTTTCTCCATGAAAGCCCTTAACTAGTCATGCTTGATAAGATAAAGTTGATTTAACTTACTTTGATTCTCTTGAGTTTTCAGATGTTGCCACGCTTAACCCAGTTTCTAATTCAAATTCCGACACTGGTGATCATGAGGGACGTGTAATCACCACACCTGATGTGCCACACCTGTTTTGCCACGAACAGTCCAGAGGCAATTCAGCTTCCAGCTGGGCAGCCAGCTCCCAGGACCCACATGTCAAAAATCCTATCAAAATATATTCCCAAACAAAAATGGTCCTTTACTTAATTAAAAAGAAAATTCATTTTACATGAGACAGACTGACATATGAATGTAGTTTTGGTTTGTAGCAAAGGGCCCTCACTTTTGACTATTTGACCTAATTAAATGGTTCTTTAATGACCCACACTGGTTGAATTGATCATTTCATCCAACATTTTCCTTTGGATGTGAGAGGATTCAGTGGTACGCCTGCCATACCCTGATTTGATTGAACTGGGTGCCTGCATGTTGAAGGTTAAGTGGACTGGAGCTTAGATCCCATTGAAATAATAGAGAGGCATATAGTTTTTCAATTGTTAAATGCATGATTGTGCCTGTTGGCACATGAATTAGTTTATTCAGTTTGCTTTGATAGAATGCCTCGATAGATGGTATACATGAGTTTTGTCACATGGAAAACTGGATGTATTTTTTTTTGGAAATGGAGAATAGAACAAAAGTAAAAGCTACTGTGAGGCATTAGGAACATGATACCCTTCCTTATCAGTGGGTTTTAATTCAGGGGCAGGATTCTGGGGGTTTGCTTCAGACAGATTGCATGCAATTTGTCTGGAAGTCTGACAACTGAGACATTCTCAGCACAATTTTCCCAAATGTTGACTGGTGGATGTCCTGACATGTGCTCATGTTAAAGTAGGTGGTGTGGCAAGGTACACAATGAGGATCCAGACAGGATTCAATCCCCAGACTCCTGGGTGAAAGTCATGCACGCTGATCATTCAGCCAAAGGGACATCCCTGTGGCAAAGTAGCCAGGGCGCGTTATCTATCGGAGGCGTAGTGAAAGGACCTCTGACTGTCACAGAAGTATAATAGTACCTGGTGGAAATTCCGTCCCCTTTAATTTCCATTGCCAAAAATGAAAGGGCTCCTAGAAAGCATCAACTGCTGAATTGCATACCAATGCCTGTGGCAGCAGTGGCTCAGGTGGCAGAGCAGGTTGTCCAATGACTAGAAGGTTGGAGGTTGGAATCCTGCTCCCCCAGTCAGCCTGTCCTTGTGTCCCTAGGCAAGATACTTTGCCTCCAGTGTCAGCATCTCTGGTGCATGGATGTTTTGGGGTGCCCAGAAAGGCTGTTGGTGCAGATCGGTTGCCATTTTTCAGTCTGTCTGTCCCGGGGGGGGGGGCTTACCATCATGAGGGGTGAATGAATAATGGTTACAATAATAACAATTCATTCTTTATTAATCCCAATTGAGAAATTCAACTCTGCTTTTAACCCATCTCACGTTTAACTTGAGGACAGTGGGCTGCAAATTACGGTGCCCAAGGGAGGGGGTTTTATGTAATTTATTTGTTTCTTTAATTGGGACAACACATATAAAAACCAGGAGAAAAACTCCTAAATATGCCACATTTAGCCAAAAGGCTGGTTTTCATCTGTTGTCCCCTGCCAGATCTGAAAAGGCTCCCTAAAATATGGAGATACAGAAATATAAAGTGTGTAAACAGCTATTCTAACAAACCTTTTCAAATTAGTAAGGATATTTGCCTGTTATTTTACCTGGTTACCAAATAAGGGACTTGAACCTGGTTTCCTCCACCAAAGCCTGCAGTGCTGACAACTGGGCTACCCCTCCCACACAATGCTGAAAACTCAGGGTGCATTTAAAAGCGTTATATAGAGCTAATCCATTATTATTATTTTCAACTAGCCAAAACAAACCCCTAAAATTTTATCCCCTTGGGTGCATGCTTTATTGTCCATCCCTGTGTCATCTACACTGTGGCCCTGATTGGCTCTCTTTTAAAAATGGTGCTGGAAGTCAGCTCCATGGTATAACTCTTCAGCTGACTGGTCAGCACAGTTGTCAGTCATGGAGACTGGGGTTCAAGGGCCAGTCTTTGAACACTGTTTTGCAAAATGAGAGCATTCCAGACACATGCATTTAAAATACTTTTTATAACGTGAATATTTGAGGGTGATGATCTCCGAACCCCCAGATTCCACATACTTCACTCCCATCTGTTCCGCCCTGCACAGCACAACAAATACTTTGCTATATTGTCATCCATCCAACAGGACTTGAAGAACCTTTTCTCCAGAGTTCTTTGTAAGAATAATGGTTCCTAAAGGAACCTTTTCAATGCAGAGAACCCTTGAAGAATCCAAGATGGCCACATTCAATGAAAAGGGGATTTTCAGATGCAAATGGTTCTAGGAAGAACCCCTGCCTTTCACAAAGAACCCCTTTGGAACCCTTTTTCTAAGAGTGTAGAAAAGAAAGGAGATGTAAAAAAGAATAATCTGGATCTGACAAGTAAATTAAGACATCGTCTGCAAAAAGTGATATCTTTTGTTCTTGTACAAACATTTTTACACCCGTAATATTTTGGATAATGCCCTGACTTAAAGGTTGAATATGGAACATTTTTATTAAAAGCTATATTTTTTTCAAAAATAATACCTCCACAGGTCGTTTGGGGGTGTACAGAATGAAAGTACAACATTTCCTAGAAAAATTATATTTAGCCTAAAAATAATTATAAAATAATTTTTTACTGGTTGGATAATGGCATTTTATTTACGTCTATAAGCCAATACACGCCGCCATTGCAGGTTGCCAAATACGATCTCTGTGTGGAAACAATATTTTGGTCATAGTCAGGCTTGTACAGGGGAAAACCGTAGAGACGACGAGTGAAGCAGCTGCTTCAGAGCCCTGGAGATGTTATCTGTTTCTGAGGAGGAGTGACCTGAGAAGAGCAAAACCTGGAGTAAATTTAGGTGAAGACTTCACTAAATGGACCCACATAAACGTTTTCCACGGAGTAAAACACGTAAATGGCGACTTTCCTGCTGGATCGTAAGCTAGCTTGTTTGCTAACATGGCTAACGTTAGCTGTCAGTTATAAACTCCTCTGCGTTACTTGTTGGACATGCTGCAGACTGTTGGTCACTTGCGTATCTGCAGTGATCTGGCATCCCAGCGGCTGGAGTTGTTTTTCTGCCGTTGCAACTACAACCTAGACACACGTGATGTCGCTGTTCTGTCCATATTTCATATTCAAACTTTAATGCTTCAATGAAAATAGCAAATAATAATGGGCTGCATGGGCATCCTTGTCTGCTTCCTCTCTCTAGTTCAAATGATTTTGAAAGGGCTCCATTTACTTTAATTTTTGCTTTTGGACATCTACATAATGCTTGAATTATTTTTACAAATGACTGAGTAAATCCAAATTTTCTTTGACTTTATATAAGAATTCCCAGTTAACCCAGTCAAATGCCTTTTCGGCATCGAGGCTAACAAGCACCATCTTGATTTTGTTTTTAATGGTGTGATCTAATATATGTAAAGTCCGGCAAATGTTATCTTGTGTTTGTCTCTTTTTTCTAAAACCAGTGACCTAAACTAATAATTTCAGGCAGTATATGCCCTAATCTTTTAGAAAGAATGTGTGTAAATATTCTATAATCTTGATTAAGCACGCTTATAAGGCAGTAATTTGTACATTCCGATTTATCCTTCCCTTCTTTTGCTATCAAAGAGATAGATGCCTCACCCCAGGATGGAGGCATTACTCCATATTGGAGAACATAATTAAACATTACTTTCAAAACTGGAACCACAAGGTATTTCATTTCTTTATAGAACTCTGAGGGAAAACCGTCTGGTCCTGGTCCTTTGTTAGCTTTGGACTCAGAAATGGCTTTTTAAATTTCTAATTAATTTTTTTTCTGAAATGAGACCGTTGTTTTGGTCTTCGGTTACTTAAGGTAAACTAATTGTATCTAAAAATGTATTTATGAGACTTCCATCTACTTTAGGTTGAGAATATAAATGCTTATAAAAAAAAAATAAGAATGATTCTTGTATATTATCCAACTTTCTTACTAATGTATTTGTCTGGGAGTCCCTTATTTTATTAATAGTATTCTCTAATTGTTGTTTTTAATTTAAAAGCCAATAGTCTAGCTGATTGTTCTTCTGTTTCATAATATCTTTGTTGTAAAAAAGTAATTTTCTTCTTTATTCACTTGAAAAAATATTAATTCCATTTTTTGTTTTATCCAATGCTGTTTTCAAAGTCTTGCCTACAGTATTTTTGTGGGCCTTTTCCAACATTTTTAATTGTGTTCGAAGCCTCTCTAATTCTTCACTCCGCTTCTTTTTCAGATGTGAGCTATAGCTAATAATCTTCCCCCGAATGACGGCCTTTGATGGATCCCAGAGAATTATTGGAGAAACTTCATCATTGTCATTGTCAGAAATATAATTTGTAATATCTTCACTGACTTGCTCCTTAATTATATGTAAAATACTTGTATTTAACCTCCAAGAAGTTTCTCTCTTTTCTTCTCTGAATATTACTTCCAAATAAACTGGGGCATGATCAGATAAATCCATGGTTCCTATTTTACAGTTTATGACTTTGTGAAAATCATTTTGAAACATAAAAACATAATCCAGTCGAGAGTAGTAATTGTGGGGATGGGAAAAAACTATAGTCCCTTGCCACTGGATTCAGTTCTCTCCAAACATCAGAGAGTCCTAGTTCCTTCAAAGTAGCTTTGACATCCTGTTTTATTTAGTCCCACCATCTGAGGACTGATGGATTAAGACGGATATTCATGTCTCCCCCAAAGATCAAAATTTCTTCTGCCTCTGCAGTAATAAGATCGAGTTTATGTTTGTAGAATTTCCATTCCGATCCTGAGGGAGCATTAATATTTAAAGGGACTTGAGGCAGGATTAAGAAACGAAACTCGCGACTGGCGCTTCAGGTAACTGCAGCCACGAGCCAAGCCGTCACGGAGCACAAACTGAAGCTATAATGTTGTTTACTCACCTTTTTCTCCGTAGTTACACTTTTTAGTGTCTTTCAGTTGATCTGGATCGTTTGCTGACGGCAGAATAATCCATAACTATCGCTTACAGTGTTTGAATTTACCGCGACCGGCTTCGTCCTATATCAAAACAGCGGATGTAGCGTCATGTGACGTCACGTCCGCATGGCAGAGCTGGAAAACTATAATGTTGTTTACTAAGCTTTTTCTTCGTAGTTACAATTTTTAGTGTCTTTCAGTTGATCTGGATCGTATTCTGACGGCAGAATAATCCATAACTATCGCTTACAGTATTTTTATTTAACGTGACCGTCTTTTTCCTGCATCAAAACTGTGGATGTAGCGTCATTTGACGTCACGTCCGCAGGGCAGCGCGGGAAATTCGGACACTGAATTGCTGCGCATTTTGCAGCACACAGCCTGTTCAAGGCAACGGAGAAAAACATGGGTGGAAACGTTATTTTTGGTATTTAGCGCTTCATCACCCATTAGTATGAAAAAAAGGGACATTTATGTTTGGTTTTTTTCAAATTCCTGCCTCAAGTCCCTTTAAGGTTGTTGTCAAAACACCTTGTAAATAACTTTTAATAAATACATATCTCCCATCCTCGTCCTTTTGTTCTTTAATACACTCAAAGTTCAATCTTTTTAGAATCAGTGTTACTACCCCTCTCTTTAAGCTTGAGCAGGATGAAGAGAACTGCTTAAAATCCCACTTCTAAAGTTTATCATGCTCTGTCTGTGGTAAATGCGTTTCCCGGAGTAAAGCCTTCACTTTTTAATTTAGTGATTATTTTGCTTCTTTTGATAGGATTCCCCAGACCATTCACATTATATGTTGCCACTTTCTGAATTGAAAGTCCTTTTCAATTCAGAGTCACTCAGCACTGTCCAGGTTAACGGGATATTGTGTAAGTTCTCCTGTGTTTTATTCACAAAAACTGATTATTTGGTTCAAAAGTGTTTTTTCATTAATCAGTAATCACTCCCATCAACAAACTGAAGTGCTTCTCTAAGTTCGTATCATTCATTTACACATCGAGCGGGGCGGCTCGGTGGGGGCTGCCATGTCGTATCGCCATGTTTTTGCGTTCGGGAGAAGCGTGACAGCAGGAAAACACAGAAACTCACCGGAGTTTTCAGCTCAGTTCGAGGTAATGCCTTTGAAAAGTCACCGCGCTGCAGTGGGAGAAACCAGCGTCTCACTGATGCTGCGTTCACGTGCAGTCGGGCAGACGGCCGTCGGTAACAAACCAGATGTCATTTTAATCAATGAAGCCGAGCGAAAGACGGTAAAACATGGGTCAGGGAAAACAATACGACATCGCCATGACAACCGAACAGATGTGGACTGATGTCACTGTAACTGACGGACCACGTCTTCACATAGAGGCCGGTGATAACTTTACATGCAGCGGATGTCGTCGGTCTGCCCGGTTTCACGCGAATGCAGCATGAAAAGTACGAGGGAGCTGCTCCCGATTACACAGTGTCCCTTTAAGTAGTTGTATCACAGATGAAAGCAGGGTTTTCTCCACAGACATTAAGATGAGCCGCTGGGTATCAAACCTGCAACCTTCTGACATGGACGCAGCATCACGCTGACGGAACAAGCCCAGACATTCATGGACCACTCTGGATGGTTATCTCCACACTGAAAGCTTTATTAACATGAAGTGCTTTAAAAACATGAAACAGCTGTGCAAGTTCACAATAACTTCAGTCTGATGTTCCACACGTTCACCTTCCTCCTGCCTCAAATCCTCATCGTCATTGGCTGGCACAGGGAAGCGTGCTCACTCAGCGTTCAGCATCGTCCATAGACCACAATAAATACCCATGATTTGCTTACTGGACACAGAAATTATATCTGTGAAAGTGCCGATGCTGCCCCACCCCACCCCTAGGGATGGGAATCGTTAAGAATTTAGCCATTCCAGTTCCATTGTTGATATCACTTTTCTATTCGGTTCCTTATCGATTCTCATTGAATGGTGAAATACAGTATGAACAGCTTTGGTCGCAGTTACTCTTTCATTTAAAGTTTGCATTAACCTTTTGCCTCCAACTTCAACTTAAAGCTGACTTCAGTTAAAAAATAACTCATAAAATACAACTACAGTGATCAACTTTTGTACAGTGTGGCAAGGTTCACAACAGAGGGCCCAGGCAGGACTCGACCCCCAGACTCCCAGACGAAAGTCATGCGTGCTGGCCATTCAGCCAAACACATCCCTGCGCCCACGTAGCCAGGACCCCACGCTGTCACAACAGTTTTTGTGCAGAAAAAAATAGCATGTTTACCTTTTGATGAAGGATACAAGATCTTTTAGGACTTAAAGGGATTAAATAAGTTAGACTTCTTTTTACTCCTTTTGAACATGTTGAATTTAAATTATTGTGTGTGTGTAAATATGTATGTGTTTGTGTGTGTGTGTGTTTCGTTTCATTTGTCAGATATTTTGTTATAATTTACAGAGCAGTACACAGCAGTACACAGCAGTACACTGTAGTACACAGCAGTACACACTCCACACTGACACAGAAGATGCTGCTGCTTTCCTTTTCAACATGTTCAAAATAAACTAAAGACTATAGGTTTATGTGACATCACAATACTTTATGAATAATCTCTAACATTATTACATTCAACGGGAGTTTTACGTTACCTGAGACGTTTCAGACGGAAGATGTGCTGAGGCTCCCCACGGAGCGCCACCACGGTTGCTTAGCAACGTACAAAAGGCTTTATATTCCGACAAACTAACTGCTGTGTGGCCAAATGTTGGAGGTATTTCCTCCCCTCTGATGTCATCAACGTTCCTTACTTATGTCGTATTTTTTCATGAAATACAACCTTTGGAGCACGTTTGCTGCGACGACATGTTGGAGACGCGTACGTGATGTCATCGCACAAATGCATCCGACGTTTATGGAACCAATGAGATGGAATCGTTAGACAGAGAACCAGAACCGGTTCTCAATTCCCATCCCTACCCCCCCCCCCCCCCCCCCCCATACATATCATCTACATACCTGCTATCATGAACAGAACTCAGGAGAACACAAAACTGTCAAAGACAAATACTTCCAGGTGTGTCTTTGCAACACCATGGCTTTGTTTAAGAAATCTGAACATAAATTAGTCAAAAACATAAAAATCTTACAAGTATAAATAGTTTGAGAAAAGATTTAAATAAAGTTCTGAACAGTTGTAATTGAGGAAAAGGTGTTGTTGCACTGATCAGACATCTGATGACGTCCTGACCCGAGGCCTGCCGATCTTCATCTGCAGAGACACAGAAACAACCGTCAGAGGCAGAAACAGAGGCAGAAACGTCTTCCTATGTTGTTGTGGACGGACCTGCTGGTTCTGGTCTCGGTCCGGTCTGGGTGAATATGCAGGATTATAAAATGAGGAATCTTGTCTGTGCAGAGACGATGACAGCGGGGACGAGCCTGACAAGGGGTTCAGCTGGTGGAGAGGCAGAGACTGCCTGGAGCTGAACGGGTCCTGTCTGTGGACATCATCACGTACGAATGAAGGCCTCATTACATCTCCTGGAAGCAGCAAAACAAGAGTTTATGACAGCTTTAAAACACTCATACGGTTCCTCGTATTTTTAATTTAATCTCATTAAATTACATCACTGTTTGTATCTTCCACTGGGATGAAGGCCATGAAGTAAATATGTGTCTAACCATTAAAACTCCTTAACCCTAAAAAACTCTTTTGCTATTATCTGTTTTTTATGCTCACCAAACAGCAAAATTTTATTTCAGTGTTGACACAGTCATGACCAACATTAGGGAAATAAACATGCCAGTCATCTGCATACAGATGGAAATTACACTGTGTTCGTGGAAAGTAGAGTCCAGTGCCAGATAGGGGTATAAAAAAATATTGACACACTGAAATATCGCAATATTTTATGTTGAGATATCATATCAGTATTAAAAAACGCTGTATCGATATTTTTTATTTGCAAAATCTTGCAAGATTTTGTAAGAGAATGGGGAGATCTCGCGAGATTTTGTTGTTCTATCTGCAGCGGTTCAGCGTGTAGAAAAGTCCCTGCATTAGCACTGATATCTATGTGCAGTCTGCAGGTTCAGGTTAAACTTTAGACATGGTGTAAAGTACAAATCAAATGCGTGTCTGGGGATGTAACGATAACTGATAAAATGATTAACCGTGATAAAATTCCAAACGATTAGTAATACCGTTTTAAATTTTAATTATCGTTAAAACCGTGACTGATTACTGCACTTTGAAAAACTCACTGTGATGTTTCTAATTGCCTGGAAAAACAGCAGCAGTCCCAGTTTGCATTATTTAATTTATGAAAACATGGTGGAAAGCAACAAAGGCACCCACGTGGACAGTTCTCTGAAAACTTTCCCTTTAAAAAGGACGAAGGCATCTAGACCCATTCTGGATACTTTTAAACATGCTGGTAGGGTATTTCAATAATTCCACAATAACAATGAAAACTTATCATTTTTATCACAATAACCGTGATTTGAAATTTTCATATCGTTATATCTCTATGTGTTTTCACAGACCACCCAGTTGTTTGAGATTAAAATGCTCTGAATTGTTTTTTTATATGCTCCTTTAAGAAGAAGCACTGTGCACATCATTTTACTGTTTTGCTCATTTCATATGAATCGATGACACTTCTGTTCAACTGACTGATAATACTTTGTAATTCATTTCAAATGGATTCACTTTGGTCAATAAATTCAGAATGTCTTTAGGGACAAATAATGCGGTGTATCGTGGATTAAATTTATTGCAATATATCGATTATTGGAGAATTGCTGTATCATGACAGTATCATTACCATAGGCAAAATATCGTGATAGTATTGTATCGTGAGGCACCTAGTGATTCCCAATCCTAGTGCCAGCAGGCTCAAAGTGAACAGAAGTGGTCCGAGAATGGAGCCTTGTGGAACCCCTCACTCAGAGGAGGGCAGCAAAGGTGAGTGCTGGCATAAAAACCTCAGAGGGTAGGGTCACATGGACATTTTTGTCATGATTAAAATGTTCTCAAGTCCAGATAAGGATTTAGATCCGTATTTTTTTTGCGCCATGTGACCGGTGCAGTTGTCAGAACAGAACATTTGGAAGAAGCTGTCTGCACAATTGCAAGTCCGGAAAGTCTGGAGCGTTTGATGGAAGGGGGGGCAGGGGGGAGAGAGGTAAAAAGGGGAGGTGTTGGATCTCTGGCATCCGATGTTTGTCTCTCGCTGGAGCTCCCTTCATGCCGGCTCTCTCTCAGTCAGCATGCTCTGCTGCACTGACGAGGGGCCGTTCTACATTTAAACATTTAACAAAGAACATTTACACAAACGTCAACTACGACGATGTGCACAGATTGTCTGTTAGTGACAGACATCGCACTCTAACAGGTGGTGACACCACCAGCTTGACTGGAGTTTTGTCCTCTCTTTCTACTTGCGTCATGACGTGATGCCAACGGCCATCAACCACGAGACCGAGCAGAGCTGTAGCAGACCCCTACTGCCAGAATCCAGATTGTTCAAGTCCAGTTCGTTTGAGGAAACCTATGAGACCGTGCCCTGAGTAGCAGGACCTGGAGCATGTGAGAGGTGACTGTGTGACCCCTGTTGAATACTTCAACCTGAAGATCAGGATCTCATGATCTTCGGTGTCAAAGACAGTGGAGCTTCCTGGAAGTTGTAGACTTACTGGATTTCTGTATTTCTGATGGGCCGGTGGATCTGGACCATTCAAAGTCCTCATTCAGCCACTGGTTCACCAGTTTTTCCTTCATGTCCTTTCTCCTGCAGAGACAAAGCTTCTGTTAGAGAACATGCTGAGAAATGATCCCAACCACATTTCCATGTTCCAGGTTCAGGTTTGGATTTCCAGTCGTAGCGTCTGGAACCAGGACTGGACTCAGGCTGACTGTAAAGGTGGAGCAGGGGCAGATATTACAGGTAACATCAGTCGGTTTGGACATCTTTATATCCGTGATACCATTCATTGATTTAACACCTGTATCAAACTTTTATGAAACTTTATGATCAGATCAAAGTAAGCTGATTGTATCATAGTACAGAATGATCTGACTTTATGAGTTCTCAGATAAAACGGCGGAACTACTGCATTATTTTATGGTCGTTTCAAGTCCACCGCTCTTTGTCTGACTGAGAGGTGAAGTAGTCCTCAGAGAGCAGCTTACTGTGTCAGTCTGCGCTTGTTGACCAGCATGTAGGCGGTCAGGGCACCCACCACCACCAACAGCAGGGCAAGGGTTGCACTGAGACCGGCGTAGAACGCCGTCTGCTGGATGGGCAAAGCGCAGTCCTGCCCCAGGTACCACGTAGAACCCACGTCCTGACACCTGACAAGACAAACAGGACAAAGACACTCAAGATTCATTTCAGTTCCTCTCAAATAAATGCAAGAAACAAAACTAAAAACCCTGAACAGGCTCATTTTTATAAAAACAGCCTTGTTGGTTTTATTTTGTTTCATTTTAAAACATTATTTTTTATGAATTCCTTAAAGGGATAGTACACCCACAGAATGATGGTCCTTTATCTTCTCCTCATCCTCATGCTGAGCAAGACTCTGGAGCACTTTTTTAATATCTCCAATGCAGCCGGAGATCCGGGGGGGGGATTCGGTCCGTGTATCATTCGTTCATTTGTTTTTCAAATCAACATAAAATGACAAAAAACACTTGTTTTCTTTGTATTTGTTTCAAAACCAAAATGGATAACCACTTAGTTTTTTGATTTTCAATTTTGTGCTCAGATGAAAAATGGAAGAAAACTAATAACAAGCACTCTGATGATCCGAATGGAGCAAATAATACGCATGAATGAAGCGTATGATACCCGCTAATTGACGCTTCATTCATGCGTCAAGTTTAACTTCCTGGAGTGGGGGATGGTCATTTGTCACTGGTCAGTCACCTCAGTCAGGTGAACCTGGCAGAACCTGATTATTTTAGTACTTTGAGAGAGTTGCAGTGTTGTTCCTGCTTTGGAAGTCAAAGAACCGAAGACGCCGCCGTGTTTGGGTCCACCAGATTCTCCAGAGGTCTCGGAGCTCGGTGGATTTCATCACCTGATCCAGGAGTTACGTCTGGATGACGGCCGCTTCCAGGGGGATTTCCCGAGCCCAGTTTGATGGGCTTCTGTCGGGGAGGATCGGTGCTGCATATGCCTCCAGGATCCAAAGCGCTGCATTTCGGCTGTGGGGCGTCTGTCCATCTGCCTTCGGTGAGTAAGCTAGCAGCAGCTAGTTAGCGCTTCCAGCTAAACTTCCAGCAAAAAAACGTGGCTGTTGTCGCCAGATATTGTAGCTCAGTTTAACGAGTCTCTGCCGTCTCCTCGCCTCCACCTCTCAACATTTAACCAGCTGATTAAACGCAACTCGTAAGTGACCGCTTTCCTGCTTCTTTCCGAGTGTTTGTTGACATCAGCTGAGGCTGAACTCCTGGTGCTGGAGCGTCATCTTCTGCCCAAACTAAATACTACACTAATCTGAACACAGACTCATATTGAATTATATTGACGTTTTATAACAAACAACTTCAATTTATTTCTGTAGTGAGGACAGAGCTGCATCTTCCTCCGGGAACTACAGGTTCTCTGTTCCTGCTGCAGAGTTCTCGGCGATGTGACGTTTCATCCATCAAACACCGGCTGGTATTATTCCACCGTGTTTGTGTGCAGCACTTTGTGATTTTATCTGCGAAAAGCACTTTTCCCTTCTTACTATAGAAGAGAGCAGCGAGCTGCAGTGCGCCAGTCAGTTCACATCACGTCTCATTTTCAATGACGACGCTCATATTGTTCGTGCATCAAAATCGAGTTCAATTTTTTCAACTCGAGCGAATAGGTGAAATACGCTCTATTCGCACGGATAGGACGCCTCGTTCGTGCGAGTAAAACGCAACATTCACGCGAGTTAGACATGTGTTTGGGGCTCGTCACGCCGCGAATTCGCGTCAAGCGAGCCACGCCAAGCAAAGGCACGTCTATTCGCATCTGTGCATTGACTTAACATGTAACTCATTCGCACAAATGAATTTATTCACGTCCGGTGTGGACCCTGGTAAGGGTACCTGCAGCATTGAAAAATGTGCGTAGCTTGTGCAATAACTATAAATAGCAGTACTTCTAAACAGTATTGTAATTATAATTATTATATTATGATTTTCATAATAATCATAGTAATAATTATATGTATAATTATATATGTGTTTGGCCTAATATTTATATAATAATTATTCATTTATTATTAGCATCTTTGATTATTGTCATAATCTCTATTTTATTGACTTTTATTCATTTTTAATTGGTTTAATTGTACTTTATTAACTCATACAGCTTGATAAGGTACAAAAATGGACCATGAAGGCACAGAAATGTCTTTCAGAAAGGAACCCCCCAGCAACAAGCTTTGGACCCTTTTAAGTACAAACTGGTACCTCTATTTTTGAGTGCGTATTAATGTGAAACTCAAGAACAAATTTCAAATACTGCAAAATAGTCTTATTTGGTACCTTTTAGGTGCTCCTCCCCGAACACATGTTGGAAGGGAGGAGTTTATCAGAGCCGGACTGCTGCCGGTCCATCTCAGAGTAAAGCAACTCAAATGAAATACTATGCATCATATCATCAATGGCCACGCCCCCAAAATACTCCCATTCTAATATCAGCCTGGTTCACACACAGCAGTCACTTTACAAAAGCGGGTATTCAATCCTGTAAAGTGCCATGAGTTAAGTCTGCAGCCAGAAACTCCTTCTTTTACACTGCTATTATGGGATGGAATTCTTTGCCAACCTCTACACAACTTTCAACATCACACAGTAGTTTTAAAATCCAGGTTAGACAATATTTACGGAACAAGAAGAATGTTATCTAATGAGTGTTTTAGGTTGCTTTTATCATTATTATTGTTATTATTATTGGTGAATTGTTTTTGGGTTATGTGATTTTATTGTACTCTGTTTTTGTTGAGTGAGGCATTCTTGCTTTTTTAATTGTTTTGACACCAAGGACCGTGCTGGAAATAAGTTTGATACTTTTGCATGTTATCCTTTGGACTGCCTTTCCTGTGTTCCAGAAATAAATCAATCAAAACTCTATGTAAGTAAGTGAATTTGGAAAAACTAGCATGAATTCAGTTTAACGTACTAATTAACCTTCAGTTAGGACGCTGTTTGCATTTACAGAGCGGTTTGCTCATGAACAGTGGACCACTATCTGTTCAGTCCTCTGGGGGTTGGATCCCACCTTGGCCCTCACCGTGTACCTTGCCACATTTGGCGTTGTCGGCAGGATCCATGTGCCGCTGGTAACCAGTTCATGGATTTGTAATTGATAGCAGTCTGTGCAGAGCTTGAGGACATTGCCACACATGAAAACTGTCCTTTTCTCATCCTGAATGAAAGCATGTGGTATATGGGGGTAACTGAGCTGACTGGTGGGGGTCTGTGCTCTCCCAGTGCTTTTCTAGCTGCAGCATTTGTGGCTAAATCAGCCGAGACTACTTACTGGCACAATGGTCCAGTGTCTTCGTACAGTCTGCAGGTTCCTCTGTTGTTGCATGTTTTATGCTGCGGATGCAGACGATCGCAGATGGTCACACAGGACAGGTTTCCTCCAACATTTATGGGACTGTAGTACTCCGCCAGACCTGCCGCAAGCTTCCCACATACACCTGTAGAGCAAGGTGACATTCAGTACTCTGCTGCTACTTTTATTTATCTATGCACTTAATTTCAAAGAATACAAGAACACGGGATAACTATCCAGGATTTCACCAAAAACTCTTCCTTCTAATTTTCTTTTCTACAGACGAAGACTAGGGCCACTGAAGAAACAAGATTAAATTCTGAGAAAAAAAGTCAGAATTCTGACTTTTTTTTTTCAGAAGGTAAAAAATAAAAAGAAATTTATGTAAAAATCCAACATCCAAACAAATAAAGGCTTGAAGTATATTGATTCACATATTATTTATCTATACAATATGTAAATTGCAACTTTTAAGTTGAATTATAGAAATACATGAACTTTTTCCAGATATTCTAATTTTTTGGGTCGTACCTGTATACGCATCAAAGCATTAATTCAAGGTTAAGGTAAAATATCAAGATATATATTGCGTATGGTAACATGCCATAGAAATATCAGGATATTACTTAAATTCAGTATCGCCCAGCCCTACTTCCGGTCTGTATAAACTATTTCCGGAAACTCCCTACCAGTGGGGGGCAGTAATGCACCTACTCGCGTGTCAACCACAGTCTTTGGTGCCAGTTTGGACTCATTATTACTCCACTGCATCTCAGTCACATCTTTAAAAACATAGAGCTTATCCAATTGATCGATTAATTCATCGATTACAGGGGTAGATTAATCGACTATTAAAACCATTTGCTAGCTGCAGTCAGAATTCTGAATTTTTCCTCAGAATTGTTTTTCTTCTGTACTTTTCTGTTTTCTTTCATCTTTTTCTCCATCACCAAATGTATGTGTTTCCTAATTTTCCTGCTATCAGGCTGTGTTTAGTTTGTTTTCTTTTTACATATAATAGTTTTATTTTTTGCCTTTTCCCCCCGAGACAGGCGAGACAGGTGTTTCTCAGAAACACCTGTCTCGCCTCCAGTTGGTCCAAAATGCTGCAGCACGGCTGCTGACGGACACCAGGAAGAGAGAGCACATCTCCCCCGTCCTGGCCTCTCTTCACTGGTTGCCTGTAACTTTTAGGGTTCAGTTTAAGATTCTTTTATATGTTTTTAAATCTTTAAATGCCCTAGCCCCCTCCTATCTCTCGGAGCTTCTCCATCCTCATGTTCCCACTCGCACTCTTTGGTCAGCTGAGTTGCTGCTGTTGGATGTACCGAGGTCTCGACGGAAGATGTGGGGGGATAGAGCATTTTCTGTGGCAGGCCCAAAGTTGTGGAACTCGCTGCCATTGCACATCAGACAGGCCTCGTCTCTGGCAGTTTTTAAATCCCTTCTTAAAACTCATCTGTTTGCCCCGGCGTTCCACCCTTCATGAGCCATTTTTTTCTAATTTTGTCTGCTGTTTAAAGTCTTATTTTTTCTGATATTTATACTGATTTTATTGTTCATTGTGTTGATTTGTTTTTATGTCTAATATTTGTTTTAATGTTCTCACTGTGAGATTCAATTTCTGTTATACTTCTGTTCAGCGCTTTGTTATCGGTAGCTGCTGTGTTTAAAGCGCTATACAAATAAAGTTGACTTGACTTGACCCACAGACGACCGTATTCCCCCCAGCAGCTGCAGGTCCATGAGCTGCCAGCTTCACCTCTGGCTTTTATGTTCGTTTGGGAAAACGTTACCAAGCAAAAACATGCTGATTAATCAGGAACCGTTTCACGAATCTCACCTTATTCTGCTTATGATGTCATTCTTACCTAAAACCGCATTTTCACTTTAAAACTGAAGGATCATTGTGATGAACTTGGATTTGAGCCTGCAAACACTAAAGCTGCTGAACACGGGTTCAGTCATGCTCACCGTCCAGATCCACCGCCGTTTTATTCACCGAGCTCGCTGTGACGTCGTAGGGACAATCTGAAACGTCACAGTTTTTTACTCATATGAAGTACGGAGGCAGTTTTCATAAAACCCGTAAAGTCAAAGGCAGAGGAGTTCCTCACCTGTGGCGCATTCTTGCAGCTCAGTGACGGCGTCGCTCACCTCAGAGGCTCCAGCGTCATACACATCTTCATAGTTGTTGTTTGGGATTTCCAAAACCACGTCATGCGTCACGCTGACGCTGAGGAGGGAGAAGTGACATCAGTGGAAACGAGACGAGTCAGAGCAAACTGTCACACTGCAACACGAGGACGTTCCCTCATCCCAACTCCAGCCTGGACTGCTGGTCCCAGAGGACCAACGAGTCTCCCAGTACAGGGGGGAGTCGCCATGGCAACGCCCTGACAGCAAGGACGAGGCAGCACATCGTTTTTCACACACATGCTAGTTATTACCAGTGCTATGATATTACTGCTATTTACTGCTACCTCATGTTAATATACTCATTGATTTGTTTAATCACTTCTTTTTTGCTGTGCCCCTCTGGGATGAATAAAGTACTTTTCTTTTGATGCTTCACATCCTATTAATTTCATTTTCAGTTTTTACAATTCTACATTTATTGCTTTTTTTCTTCCTTATTGCTCAACTTCCTATCTGGTTGATATTTTATTATTGCTCTCACAACATGTACAGTACAGTTTTTATGCCATTGTTGATATGTACAATCTTTTTCTCATATACTCTTATGCATTTAATCCACTCTTTGACTGACAAAATCTTTTGAATTGAACTGAACTGAATTGAGACTTTATACATCCAGGAGGATGTATATCAGGATGCAACTAAATACCAGCGGCACGGTCTTCAGTTTAGGTCAGTTATATGTACATATATATATATGTGTGTAATATATATATGTATATATGTATGAGGGATGCAAGATTTTGGCATTTTGGCCGATATCCGATATGCCACTATTTTAAAAGTCGTGACCAATAACTGATATAGATACCAATATTAAAGCTGAAAAATAAGCAGTCATTGAAATAACAGTTTTGTTATCCGTTCCCGACACTTTAAAAAATAGGGGTGAAAAAAAAATAAATGATGCACTGGAATATCGCGATATTTTCACACACCAATATCAAATCGATATTTAAAAAACACGGTATGGATCTATTTTACTTACAAAATCTGTCAAGATTTCATCGTTCTGTTACAAAATCTCACAACATTTTGTTAGATCGATACCGTGTTTTTAAATGTCAATATGAGCATATAATAATATAATTTATAAAGCATATAAAAAAATCACGATATTTTAGTGTATCGATACTTTTTCCCACCCCTAGTCTTTAGAAGTTTTAAAGTCCGTAAAAAAAGAAGTTTTTGAAGAAGTTTATTTCTTTTTAGACTTTAGAAACAGCGGGCTGATCAGTTAAATATTGGTTGAATATTAGTGGGGTGGCCGATGATTTTAAGGACAATATAGGCCGATACCGATAAGGGGCCAATTATATTGTGCATCTCTAATACATTAATATATATATATATATATGTGTGTGTGTGTATATATATATATATATATATATATATATATATATATATATATATATATATATATATATATATATATATATATATATATATATATATATATATATATATATATATATGTATATATATATACATACATACATTCATTCCTAGGGACAATTTAGAGTGATCAGTTAACCTAACATGCATGTCTTTGGATGGTGGGAGGAAGCCGGAGAACCCACAGAAAACCCGCACATACATGGGGAGAACATGCAAACTCCACACAGGAAGGCCACGGTTGGAATTGTTTGAACTCCCTCCCCAGCTGGAACTCGAACTAGCAACCTTCTTACTGTGAGGCACAGTGGGTATGGAAAGTATTTAGACCCCTTTAAACTGTTTCACTGCAGCCATTTTCTAAAATAAAATAGTTCATTTTATTTCTCATAAATGTACACTCAGCATTCTATCTTGACAGAAATTTTTTTGCAAATTTATTAAAAAGGAAAAACTGAAATATGACATGGTCAGAGCCTTTGCAGTGACACTCATATTAACTCATATTCTGTCCGTTCCTTCTGATCCTCCTTGAGATGGTTCTACTCCTTCATTGGAATCCAGCTGTGTTTAATTAAACTGATTGGACGTGATTAGGAAAGACACACACCTGTCTATATAAGAGCTTCCAGCTCACAGTGCATGTCAGAGCAAATGAGGATCATGAGGTGGAAGGAACTGTCCAAGGAGCTCAGAGACAGAATTGTGGCGAGACACAGATCTGGACAAGGTTACAAAAGAGTTTCTGCAGCACTAAAGGTTCCTAAGAGCACGGTGGCCTCCATAGTCCTTACATGGAAGAAGTTTGGGACGACCAGAACTCTTCCTAGACCCGGCCGTCCAGCCAAACTGAGCAATGGTGGGAGAAGAGCCTTGGTGAGAGAGTAAAGAAGAAGCCAAAGATCACTGTGGCTGAGCTCCAGAGATGCAGTAGGGAGATGGAGAAAGTTCCACAAAGTCAGTATCACTGCAGCCTCCACCAGTCGGGGTTTTTATGGCAGAGTGGCCCGATGGAAGCCTCTCCTCAGTGCAGACATATGAAAGCCCGCATAGAGTTTGCCAACAACACATGAAGGACTCCCAGACTGAGAGAAATAAGATTCTCTGGTCTGATGAGACCAAGATTGAACTTTTTGGAGTTCATTCTAAGCGGTATGTGTGGAGAAAACCAGGCACTGCTCATCACCTGCCCAATACCATCCCAACAGTGAAGCACGGTGGTGGCAGCATCATGGTATGGGGGTGTTTTTCAGCTGCAGGAACAGGACGACTGGTTGCAGTTGAAGGAAAGATGAATGCGACCAATTAAAGAGATCCTGGAAGAAAAGCTCTTCCAGAGTTCAGGAGCTCAGACTGGGCCAAAGGTTCACCTTCCAACAAGACAATGACCCTCACACACAGCTGAAATAACAAAGGAGTGGATCAGAAACCACTCTGGACCATTCTGGACTGGCCCAGCCAGAACCCTGACCTAAACCCAACTGAGCATCTCTGAGAGACCTGAAAATGACTGAACACCACCGTTCACCATCCAACCTGACAGAACTGGAGATGATCTGCAAGTAAGAATGCAGAAGATCCCAAATCCAGGTGTGGAACACTTGTTGCATCATTCCCAAGAAGACTCATGGCTGTACCAGCTCAGAAGTACTTCTACTCAGTACTGAGCAAAGTACTGAATACTTAGGACCATGTCATATTTCAGTTTTTTAATAAATTTGCAAAATTTCTACATTTCCGTTTTTTTTTTTCTCTCCAGATGGGGACATGAACGAGAAATAACAAGAACTTTTTGATTTTGGCAAATGGCTGCAATGAAACAAAGAGTGAAATGTTTAAAGGGGTCTGAATACTTTCCGTGCCCACTGTAACTCCATACAAATGGCCTGAGTGTTTGGTAAAACAATAACAAGAAAGGATGTCAATGATTTCTAGAATGTACCAGGTACATTATGAACTGTGAACTTTCCAGCTTAAACTTTATAAGCAGAAACAAAATTTAATAAAGGACACAGCAGTAAAAGTTTAGGTGTGAATCACAATACGAAGAGGACATGAGCTGATTGGTGGAGGTCTGCGCTGTCCGAGTGCTTTTCTAGTCTTATTTTTCTTGTCTTGGTCTCGAGCTGAACTAGTCTTGGTCTTGCTTTGGTCTTGATACTCTCTGGTCTTGGTAGTGTCTTGGTCTTGACTTGGTCTTGTTTTGGTCTTAATACTCTCTGGTCTTGGTAGTGTCTTGGTCTTGACTTGGTCTTGTTTTGGTCTTAATACTCTGGTCTTGGTAGTGTCTTGGTCTTGACTTGGTCTTGTTTTGGTCTTAATATTCTGGTCTTGGTAGTGTCTTGGTCTTGACTTGGTCTTGTTTTGGTCTTAATACTCTCTGGTCTTGGTAGTGTCTTGGTCGGTCTTGGTCTTGTTTTGGTCTTGATACTCTCTGGTCTTGGTAGTGTCTTGGTCTTGACTTGGTCTTGTTTTGGTCTTAATATTCTGGTCTTGGTAGTGTCTTGGTCTTGACTTGGCCTTGTTTTGGTCTTAATACTCTGGTCTTGGTAGTGTTTTGGTCGGTCTTGGTCTTGTTTTGGTCTTAATACTCTCTGGTCTTGGTAGTGTCTTGGTCTTGACTTGGCCTTGTTTTGGTCTTAATACTCTCTAGTCTTGGTAGTGTTTTGGTCGGTCTTGGTCTTGTTTTGGTCTTGATACTCTCTGGTCTTGGTAGTGTCTTGGTCTTGACTTGGTCTTGTTTTGGTCTTAATATTCTGGTCTTGGTAGTGTCTTGGTCTTGACTTGGCCTTGTTTTGGTCTTAATACTCTGGTCTTGGTAGTGTTTTGGTCGGTCTTGGTCTTGTTTTGGTCTTAATACTCTCTGGTCTTGGTAGTGTCTTGGTCTTGACTTGGCCTTGTTTTGGTCTTAATACTCTGGTCTTGGTAGTGTTTTGGTCTTGACTTGGTCTTGTTTTGGTCTTAATACTCTGGTCTTGGTAGTGTTTTGGTCGGTCTTGGTCTTGTTTTGGTCTTAATACTCTCTGGTCTTGGTAGTGTCTTGGTCTTGACTTGGTCTTGTTTTGGTCTTAATACTCTCTAGTCTTGGTAGTGTTTTGGTCGGTCTTGGTCTTGTTTTGGTCTTGATACTCTCTGGTCTTGGTAGTGTCTTGGTCTTGACTTGGTTTTGTTTTGGTCTTAATACTCTGGTCTTGGTAGTGTCTTGGTCTTGACTTGGTCTTGTTTTGGTCTTAATACTCTCTGGTCTTGGTAGTGTCTTGGTCTTGACTTGGCCTTGTTTTGGTCTTAATACTCTCTGGTCTTGGTAGTGTCTTGGTCTTGACTTGGTCTTGTTTTGGTCTTAATACTCTCTGGTCTTGGTAGTGTCTTGGTCTTGACTTGGTCTTGTTTTGGTCTTAATACTCTCTGGTCTTGGTAGTGTCTTGGTCTTGACTTGGTCTTGTTTTGGTCTTAATACTCTAGTCTTGGTAGTGTTTTGGTCGGTCTTGGTCTTGTTTTGGTCTTGATACTCTCTGGTCTTGGTAGTGTCTTGGTCTTGACTTGGTCTTGTTTTGGTCTTAATACTCTGGTCTTGGTAGTGTCTTGGTCTTGACTTGGTCTTGTTTTGGTCTTAATATTCTGGTCTTGGTAGTGTCTTGGTCTTGACTTGGCCTTGTTTTGGTCTTAATACTCTGGTCTTGGTAGTGTTTTGGTCTTGACTTGGTCTTGTTTTGGTCTTAATACTCTGGTCTTGGTAGTGTTTTGGTCGGTCTTGGTCTTGTTTTGGTCTTAATACTCTCTGGTCTTGGTAGTGTCTTGGTCTTGACTTGGTCTTGTTTTGGTCTTAATACTCTCTAGTCTTGGTAGTGTCTTGGTCTTGACTTGGTCTTGTTTTGGTCTTAATACTCTGGTCTTGGTAGTGTCTTGGTCTTGACTTGGTCTTGTTTTGGTCTTAATACTCTCTGGTCTTGGTAGTGTCTTGGTCTTGACTTGGCCTTGTTTTGGTCTTAATACTCTGGTCTTGGTAGTGTCTTGGTCTTGACTTGGCCTTGTTTTGGTCTTAATACTCTGGTCTTGGTAGTGTTTTGGTCGGTCTTGGTCTTGTTTTGGTCTTGATACTTTCTGGTCTTGGTAGTGTCTTGGTCTTGACTTGGTCTTGTTTTGGTCTTAATATTCTGGTCTTGGTAGTGTCTTGGTCTTGTTTTGGTCTTGACACTCTAGTCTTGGTCGGTCTTGGTCTTGACTTGGACTTGTCTTGGGCTTGATACTCAGTGGTCTTGGTCAGTCTTGGTCTTGACTTAGTCTTGGTCTTGACTTGGTCTTGTCTTGGTCTTGGTTTAGGCGGTCTTGACTACAAGTCTACGGGAAGAAGAAGAAAGTTCCCACTTGTTGCGGAGTATGGGACAGCCTTGAGTCAGAAGCTTAAATTTGTCTGGATGAGTTCGGATGAGGTCTTGAACACCTGAAGCTCCAGAAGCTCCAGAAGCTCTGGGGTCTGGTTGTGTGGATCTACTGGTAAACCTTGCAGGGCATGATGGGAGATTTACCTGTCTGACCTTGTTGTGAGGAAGGCAGCCATTCCTCCAGCTGGTGATCTCATCTGAAAAGAAGATTGATTAACTGTGTTAAGATTTAGTCTGTGGTTTGATGGGTTGCTGTGAAATATGGAACATTATTACCTCCTTCATGGTGTTGTCTGACAATCGGACCAAAGGACCTCCACGGCTAAAAGGAGCAGAGAATAGAATCACCATACCAAAACCAAGACACTTCAATCGAAGCCCTGATATATTTTTACTGGTTGGAGGAGCAGCTGAACATCAGAAAACAGTAGGAACGAGTTTTTACCTCACACTGGTCACTACAACATCTTTGAAGTAAGCAATCTTCTCTTTCAGGTAATAATCCCTCATCTGAAACAGGAGCGCAGGTTTGTTTTAAAATGAATATTTTAACATTTTCATGATCTAATGAGCATGAAAAACTGACCATTTTTTTACAGTGAAATTTACAATGAGAATGAAGTTATATTGCAATTACAGTATGCCGCAAATTCTGCAGTACACAACTCTTATTTATTTACAGTATTTTTTTTGTAATAATAGCAGTTAAAACAGTATGAAGATATTGGTGTTTTAAAAATAAATATTGGTAAAATTTGCAGTGAAAAACTGACAACTGATCACCCAATGAATAAGTGATTCTTAACCATGGGGCCGTGGCCCAAGCTCGGGCCTCAAACGCCACCTAGAGGGCCGCGAAAAAACTTTCCTTTTCCACATGTGGGCCGTGACGACCGTATATTTACACTGTTATTTATGACTGAATGAGTTGCAATGTAGCCTCCCCCCACCTGGTGGCGCTTATTTGTTAGAGTTCAACAAACAAGCAGAAGAAGACACTCAGCTAGCCGCTAGCCTGTTGCTAACGTTGTAAAGACAAATTAAAACTAAATAACGAAGACAAAAATGGTCCCAAACCGCCCCTAAAGAGGCAAAAATCCACTCCAATTTATTAAATACGGATTAGTGAGTGGAGATAACAAAGCAGAGCTCAGGGGTCACGACACTCAGGTGAACCACTGTGGACCCCTGAGCAAGGTCCTTAACCCCCACAAAAAAAAAAGAGCTGAGAAGTCTGGATGGAGCACCAGCTAATGCTAACGTTAATGCTAACAGAAGCCATGAAGTATCTGCAGCTTCATCTAGAAACAAACATCTAACACTCGTTGGAAAGAAAGAATTTTTAAGAAAAAAGAGAGAAAATCAGCTGTTGATGCTGAAAATGTCTGTTATGTTTGGAAGTTCTTTAAAAAATTCTAAGAAATGTTTAAAGGAACATTGTGTAATCGGGAGCAGCTCCCTTGTACTTTTCATGCTGCATTCGCGTGAAACCGGGCAGACCGACGACATCCGCTGCATGTAAAGTTATCACCGGCCTCTATGTGAAGACGTGGTCCGTCAGTTACAGTGACATCAGTCCACATCTGATTTGTTGTCATGGCGATGTCGTATTGTTTTCCCTGACCCATGTTTTACCGTCTTTCGCTCGGCTTCATTGATTAAAATGACATCTGGTTTGTTACCAACGGCCGTCTGCCCGACTGCACGTGAACGCAGCATCAGTGAGACGCTGGTTTCTCCCACTGCAGCACGGTGACTTTTCAAAGGCATTACCTCGAACTGAGCTGAAAACTCCGGTGTGTCCGGTGAGTTTCTGTGTTTTCCTGCTGTCACGCTTCTCCTGAACGCAAAAACATGGCGATACGACATGGCAGCCCCCACCGAGCCGCCCCGCTCGATGTGTAAATGAACGATACGAACGGTGAATTTAGAACTTAGAGGAGCACTTCAGTTTGTTGATGGGAGTGATTACTGATTAATGAAAAAACACTTTTGAACCAAATAATCAGTTTTTGTGAATAAAACACAGGAGAACTTACACAATATCCCTTTAAATAAATAAATTCAATGAAATTTTGTGCTTTAATGGCCTGTTTAGACAAATAAAATCGAGGTTTTAACAGATGATTTAAATTGAGCTTTTTTATTTTCAATGTGATCTATTACTGCACCATTTTATCTCTTTTTTAAATCAGTTTCCATCAGTTTTTTCTGTTGTTTCTCTTTTTGTATTAAAATGTTGTAGATTTTGTTTATAGCCTAATTCTGATTTGTTCTTGTAGGAATCTGAATTTATTCCATGAATTATACGTGTGATATAAATGTGTTTGTGACCATCTCAGAATATATTTTTATATGATGTTATTAATGTTTATCACGCCACATTCTACTAGGTTCAGTCTGTTAAAGGCAGCTGGATTTGCTTGAGTTATTAAATAAATAAGATAAAGATACATTACAATATAAGATAATATAAGATAAATAAATTACACTACAGTGTTAAAACGTGAATGGACCCTGGACCAGTTTGGACTGAAAAATTGGGCCCCATCATGAAAAAGGTCTAGAACCCCTGCTATAAAGTACAGTTCCAACGTATAAATTATTATGGTATGCCGCTTTGGTAGCTGTAATTTTTAGTACACTATTGTTATTTATTCATGGCAGTTTTCTACAAAAATAACTTTTTTTTTGTTTTTTTTACAAATGCAGCTGCCAGTTCTTCACTGTAAAATTTACAGTTACACTGTAAAAGACATAATGGTATCTGGATGAGGCTACTTTAATTTTTACAGTGTAGTCTTTTTTCTCAATAAGCATTTACCCTTTAATGCTTGAACTTATTCAAAATTACATGAAAGCAAAATAAATATAATAGATAAAAAAGAAAAAGATGGGAATTGAATAAAATGTTTATAAATTAATGATATTGAATAGAAATAATAATATCCAATAATACATAAATAATAGTCAATAAATTAAAAATAAAAATAAATAATATTGAAATGAAATTTTAAAAAATTTAAATGTTTTGATGCAATTTTGCTACAGCAATATGAAGTAGGTTGATGTAATTACATATTGACAGCCATTTCACAGGCACGTACTATTTATGAAATTAATACTTTGTCCCCATCTGTGAACCACCACCTTAAAGTGATGGTCTACCTTCATGATCCTCAGAGCTGTGTTGGAGGTAATAGCCCTGCTAGGGTCTCTAGACTTTGTTGTTCTCAGTCATTTTGACTCCTGGGGTCATATAAATCTATTTTTACCTGTCGCTTCAAAGGATAACTTTCTGTTTTTTTCAACCTGGACCTTATTTCTAGGAGTTTATACATGCATTTACTCACTGGTAAAGTTTCTGCATCACTTTGAATCCTTCGGAAGATATTACATTGAGTCTCCCTTCGGTGTATGTCCAGTAAAATGGCGGAGACGGGGCAGCCACTATACAGACATTGGGTCTCATTCATGAAACGTGAGCAGAGCGAATTTGTATGTAAACTGTTAGTATACATACAGGGGTTAGACAATGAAACTGAAACACCTGTCATTTTAGTGTGGGAGGTTTCATGGCTAAATCAGACCAGCCTGGTGGCAAATATTCATTAATTGCACATTGCACCAGTAAGAGCAGAGTGTGAAGGTTCAATTAGCAGGTAAAAAGCACAGTTTTGCTCAAAACATTGCAATGCATACAACATTGTATCAGAGTTCAAAAGAGGACAAATTGTTGGTGCACGTCTTGCTGGCGCATCTGTGACCAAGACAAGTCTTTGTGATGTATGAAGAGCCACAGTATCCAGGGTAATGTCAGCATACCACCAAGAAGGACGAACCACATCCAACAGGATTAACTGTGGACGCAAGAGGAAGCTGTCTGAACGTGATGTTCGGGTGCTAACCCGGATTGTATCCAAAAAACGTCAAACCACAGCGGCCCTAATCACGGCATTGGCTTGGCCCAGGACTTCTGCTAGATGGGCCAAGGACTACTGAACCATTCTGGAGGACCATGTGCATCCAAAGGTTCAAACATTGTATCCTGAAGGCGGTGCAGTGTATCAGGATGACAATGCACAAATACACACAGCAAGACTGGTGAAAGATTGGTTTGATGAACATGAAAGTGAAGTTGAACATGTCCCATGGCCTGCAAAGTCACCAGATCTAAATATTATTGAGCCACTTTGGGGAGTTTTGGAGGATCGAGTCAGGAAACGTTTTCCTCCACCAGCATCACGTAGTGACCTGGCCACTATCCTGCAAGAAGTATGGCTTAAAATCCCTCTGACCACTGTTCAGGACTTGTATATGTCATTTCCAAGACGAATTAGCGCTGTATTGGCCGCAAAAGGAGGCCCCACACCATACTAATAAATTATTGTGGTCTAAAACCAAGTGTTTCAGTTTCA
Organism: Atherinomorus stipes; assembly: GCA_023101725.1. Taxonomy (NCBI): domain Eukaryota; kingdom Metazoa; phylum Chordata; class Actinopteri; order Atheriniformes; family Atherinidae; genus Atherinomorus; species Atherinomorus stipes. The sequence goes on from JALJCO010009909.1 coordinate 35,732, forward strand.
TTGTCTATCCCCTGTAAATTTACGTGAATCTGGCATTCATCAATATTTTAGTAGCTCCGATCTGTTGGTAGCTACCAACAAACTACACATGCTCTTGACTGTGTGTAGAGCTTGTGTAAATTTATGAACATACTGCGCTCTTTTATGGACAGATTCAGTTGAAAACGCCAGCTGTTTCAGGTGATTTTAACAAAAAAACAGGTAGCCATGGACAAAACCATAGCCAACAACTGTCAGTTGGCCTCAATTGTTCTGGCAAACTGTTTGGGTGCTCAGAAAGTACAATCAAGGCCCTTGACAGGTTGTCTGGGGAACTGCTGATCCAAACGGGGATACTTTGTCCGACAATGGGAGGAGGACTTTGACAGCCTCCTTAATCCAACCTGGATGTACTCCAGTGAGGAGACAGACCCTGGGCAACTATGTCCATTGCTTTAGCTGGTGGCACACAGATGTTGTGAAAAGGTGGCAGGTGGCCAGAGCTGGATGGGATTCACCTATGGCTGTTAAAGATACAACTACCCTTATGGGAAATTTTGAAAATCCCAAGTCTTTAAGACATGTACACCATGTGTATATCTCTCCATATAATTCAAAATCTTTAAAACGACCAACAGCATTTGAAGCTATGACTAGCTCATCATTCCTATCAAGATATACTTAATCATTAATAAATGGAAGAGAGGTCTTTGTATTTAGGTATCACTAATTAACTGTGTATCTGTTGAATTTACCTGTTTGGTGAAACTTCCAACAAATGCTATGTATTCCGGTGATGTTTTCTCATCATAGTTTTCATCGTACAGCTCATTGATCACAACATTGACAACCACTGACCGGTTGAGTGTTGCTGCAAAGAAAGAACAGATATATTTAATGTCAGACGTGAGCAGTTAAGAAAGCAACGCTTTATGGTTGTGTTGATTAAATATAAGTAAATTTTTAATAAACACTACCTGGTTCAAAGGTATCCCGAAACTCGCATAATCTCCCACTGAATCCAGACAGACATGTGCAGTTGAATCCATTAAAAAAGCCACCATTTTTGCAATCGAGAGGCTGTTCAGTTGTAACTGCTTGAGTTGATGTAGGTTCAGAGGATGGACCACTGGGGGTTGTAGTTTCAGCAGATGGAGTGGTTTGTTCAGGTGCCAAGGTGGACTCAGGTGTCCCATCAGTTACTGTACCACTGGGAGTTGTAGTTTCAGCAGATGGACTTGTTTGCTCAGGTGCCAAGGTGGACTCAGGTGTCCCATCAGTTACTGTACCACTGGGAGTTGTAGATTCAGCAGATGGACTGGTTTGTTCAGGTTTCAAGGTGGTCTCAGGTGTCCCATCAGTTACTGAACCACTGGGAGTTGTAGTTTCAGCAGATGGACTGGTTTGTTCAGGTTTCAAGGTGGTCTCAGGTGTCCCATCAGTTACTGAACCACTGGGAGTTGTAGTTTCAGCAGATGGACTGGTTTGTTCAGGTGCCAAGGTGGTCTCAGGTGTCCCATCAGTTACTGTACCACTGGGGGTTGTAGTTTCAGCAGATGGACTAGTTTGTTCAGGTTTCAAGGTGGTCTCAGGTGTCCCTCCAGTTACTGTACCACTGGGGGTTGTAGTTTCAGCAGATGGACTGGTTTGCTCAGGTGTCAAGGTGGTCTCAGGTGTCCCTTCAGTTACTGTACCACTGGGAGTTGTAGTTTCAACAGATGGACTGGTTTGTTCAGGTGCCAAGGTGGTCTCAGGTGTCCCTTCAGTTACTGTACCACTGGGGGTTGTAATTTCAGAAGATGGACTGGTTTGCTCAGGTGTCAAGGTGGACTCAGGTGTCCCATCGGTAACTGTAACACTGGGAGTTGTAGTTTCAGCAGACGGACTGGTTTTTTCAGGTGCCAAGGTGGTCTCAGGTGTCCCATCAGTTACTGTACCACTGGGAGTTGTAGTTTCAGCAGACGGACTGGTTTTTTCAGGTGCCAAGGTGGTCTCAGGTGTCCCATCAGTTACTGTACCACTGGGAGTTGTAGACTCAGCTGATGGACTGGTTTGTTCAGGGGCCAAAGTGGTCTCAAGTGTCCCATCAGTTACTGTACCACTGGGAGTTGTAGTTTCAGAAGATGGACTGGTTTTTTCAGGTGCCAAGGTGGTCTCAGGTGTCCCATCAGTTACTGTACCAGTGGGAGTTGTAGTTTCAGCAGACGGACTGGTTTTTTCAGGTGCCAAGGTGGTCTCAGGTGTCCCATCAGTTACTGAACCACTGGGAGTTGTAGTTTCAGCAGATGGACTGGTTTGTTCAGGTGCCAAGGTGGTCTCAGGTGTCCCATCAGTTACTGTACCACTGGGAGTTGTAGTTTCAGCAGATGGACTGGTTTGTTCAGGGGCCAAAGTGGTCTCAGGTGTCCCATCAGTTACTGAACCACTGGGAGTTGTAGTTTCAGCAGACGGACTGGTTTTTTCAGGTGCCAAGGTGGTCTCAGGTGTCCCATCAGTTACTGTACCACTGGTAGTTGTAGTTTCAGCAGATGGACTGGTTTGTTCAGGTGTCCCATCAGTTACTGAACCACTGGTAGTTGTAGTTTCAGCAGATGGACTGGTTTGTTCAGGTGCCAAGGTGGTCTCAGGTGTCCCATCAGTTACTGAACCACTGGGAGTTGTAGTTTCAGCAGACGGACTGGTTTTTTCAGGTGCCAAGGTGGTCTCAGGTGTCCCATCAGTTACTGTACCACTGGTAGTTGTAGTTTCAGCAGATGGACTGGTTTGTTCAGGTGTCCCATCAGTTACTGAACCACTGGTAGTTGTAGTTTCAGCAGATGGACTGGTTTGTTCAGGTGCCAAGGTGGTCTCAGGTGTCCCATCAGTTACTGTACCACTGGTAGTTGTAGTTTCAGCAGATGGACTGGTTTGTTCAGGTGTCCCATCAGTTACTGTACCACTGGGGGTTGTAGTTTCAGCAGATGGACTGGTTTGTTCAGGTGCCAAGGTGGTCTCAGGTGTCCCATCAGTTACTGTACCACTGGGAGTTGTAGTTTCAACAGATGGACTGGTTTGTTCAGGTGCCAAGGTGGTCTCAGGTGTCCCATCAGTTACTGTACCACTGGGAGTTGTAGTTTCAGCAGATGGACTGGTTTGTTCAGGTGTCCCATCAGTTACTGTACCACTGGTAGTTGTAGTTTCAGCAGATGGACTGGTTTGTTCAGGTGTCCCATCAGTTACTGTACCACTGGGGGTTGTAGTTTCAGCAGATGGACTGGTTTGTTCAGGTGCCAAGGTGGTCTCAGGTGTCCCATCAGTTACTGTACCACTGGGAGTTGTAGTTTCAACAGATGGACTGGTTTGTTCAGGTGCCAAGGTGGTCTCAGGTGTCCCATCAGTTACTGTACCACTGGGAGTTGTAGTTTCAGCAGATGGACTGGTTTGTTCAGGTGTCCCATCAGTTACTGTACCACTGGTAGTTGTAGTTTCAGCAGATGGACTGGTTTGTTCAGGTGTCCCATCAGTTACTGTACCACTGGTAGTTGTAGTTTCAGCAGATGGACTGGTTTGTTCAGGTGTCCCATCAGTTACTGTACCACTGGTAGTTGTAGTTTCAGCAGATGGACTGGTTTGTTCAGGTGTCCCATCAGTTACTGTACCACTGGGGGTTGTAGTTTCAGCAGATGGACTGGTTTGTTCAGGTGCCAAGGTGGTCTCAGGTGTCCCATCAGTTACTGTACCACTGGGAGTTGTAGTTTCAACAGATGGACTGGTTTGTTCAGGTGCCAAGGTGGTCTCAGGTGTCCCATCAGTTACTGTACCACTTCGGGTTGTAGTTTCAGCAGATGGACTGGTTTGCTCAGGTGCCAAGGTGGTTTCAGGTGTCCCATCAGTTACTGTACCACTGGGGGTTGTAGTTTCAGCAGATGGACTGGTTTGTTCAGGTGCCAAGGTGGTTTCAGGTGTCCCATCAGTTACTGTACCACTTCGGGTTGTAGTTTCAGCAGATGGACTGGTTTGCTCAGGTGCCAAGGTGGTCTCAGGTGTCCCATCAGTTACTGTACCACTGGGAGTTGTAGACTCAGCTGATGGACTGGTTTGTTCAGGGGCCAAAGTGGTCTCAGGTGTCCCATCAGTTACTGTACCACTGGTAGTTGTAGTTTCAGCAGATGGACTGGTTTGTTCAGGTGTCCCATCAGTTACTGTACCACTGGGAGTTGTAGACTCAGCTGATGGACTGGTTTGTTCAGGGGCCAAAGTGGTCTCAAGTGTCCCATCAGTTACTGTACCACTGGGAGTTGTAGTTTCAGAAGATGGACTGGTTTTTTCAGGTGCCAAGGTGGTCTCAGGTGTCCCATCAGTTACTGTACCAGTGGGAGTTGTAGTTTCAGCAGACGGACTGGTTTTTTCAGGTGCCAAGGTGGTCTCAGGTGTCCCATCAGTTACTGAACCACTGGGAGTTGTAGTTTCAGCAGATGGACTGGTTTGTTCAGGTGCCAAGGTGGTCTCAGGTGTCCCATCAGTTACTGTACCACTGGGAGTTGTAGTTTCAGCAGATGGACTGGTTTGTTCAGGGGCCAAAGTGGTCTCAGGTGTCCCATCAGTTACTGAACCACTGGGAGTTGTAGTTTCAGCAGACGGACTGGTTTTTTCAGGTGCCAAGGTGGTCTCAGGTGTCCCATCAGTTACTGTACCACTGGTAGTTGTAGTTTCAGCAGATGGACTGGTTTGTTCAGGTGTCCCATCAGTTACTGAACCACTGGTAGTTGTAGTTTCAGCAGATGGACTGGTTTGTTCAGGTGCCAAGGTGGTCTCAGGTGTCCCATCAGTTACTGAACCACTGGGAGTTGTAGTTTCAGCAGACGGACTGGTTTTTTCAGGTGCCAAGGTGGTCTCAGGTGTCCCATCAGTTACTGTACCACTGGTAGTTGTAGTTTCAGCAGATGGACTGGTTTGTTCAGGTGTCCCATCAGTTACTGAACCACTGGTAGTTGTAGTTTCAGCAGATGGACTGGTTTGTTCAGGTGCCAAGGTGGTCTCAGGTGTCCCATCAGTTACTGTACCACTGGTAGTTGTAGTTTCAGCAGATGGACTGGTTTGTTCAGGTGTCCCATCAGTTACTGTACCACTGGGGGTTGTAGTTTCAGCAGATGGACTGGTTTGTTCAGGTGCCAAGGTGGTCTCAGGTGTCCCATCAGTTACTGTACCACTGGGAGTTGTAGTTTCAACAGATGGACTGGTTTGTTCAGGTGCCAAGGTGGTCTCAGGTGTCCCATCAGTTACTGTACCACTGGGAGTTGTAGTTTCAGCAGATGGACTGGTTTGTTCAGGTGTCCCATCAGTTACTGTACCACTGGTAGTTGTAGTTTCAGCAGATGGACTGGTTTGTTCAGGTGTCCCATCAGTTACTGTACCACTGGGGGTTGTAGTTTCAGCAGATGGACTGGTTTGTTCAGGTGCCAAGGTGGTCTCAGGTGTCCCATCAGTTACTGTACCACTGGGAGTTGTAGTTTCAACAGATGGACTGGTTTGTTCAGGTGCCAAGGTGGTCTCAGGTGTCCCATCAGTTACTGTACCACTGGGAGTTGTAGTTTCAGCAGATGGACTGGTTTGTTCAGGTGTCCCATCAGTTACTGTACCACTGGTAGTTGTAGTTTCAGCAGATGGACTGGTTTGTTCAGGTGTCCCATCAGTTACTGTACCACTGGTAGTTGTAGTTTCAGCAGATGGACTGGTTTGTTCAGGTGTCCCATCAGTTACTGTACCACTGGTAGTTGTAGTTTCAGCAGATGGACTGGTTTGTTCAGGTGTCCCATCAGTTACTGTACCACTGGGGGTTGTAGTTTCAGCAGATGGACTGGTTTGTTCAGGTGCCAAGGTGGTCTCAGGTGTCCCATCAGTTACTGTACCACTGGGAGTTGTAGTTTCAACAGATGGACTGGTTTGTTCAGGTGCCAAGGTGGTCTCAGGTGTCCCATCAGTTACTGTACCACTTCGGGTTGTAGTTTCAGCAGATGGACTGGTTTGCTCAGGTGCCAAGGTGGTTTCAGGTGTCCCATCAGTTACTGTACCACTGGGGGTTGTAGTTTCAGCAGATGGACTGGTTTGTTCAGGTGCCAAGGTGGTTTCAGGTGTCCCATCAGTTACTGTACCACTTCGGGTTGTAGTTTCAGCAGATGGACTGGTTTGCTCAGGTGCCAAGGTGGTCTCAGGTGTCCCATCAGTTACTGTACCACTGGGAGTTGTAGACTCAGCTGATGGACTGGTTTGTTCAGGGGCCAAAGTGGTCTCAGGTGTCCCATCAGTTACTGTACCACTGGTAGTTGTAGTTTCAGCAGATGGACTGGTTTGTTCAGGTGTCCCATCAGTTACTGAACCACTGGGGGTTGTAGATTCAGCAGATGGACTTGTTTGTTCAGGTGTCCCATCAGTTACTGAACCACTGGTAGTTGTAGTTTCAGCAGATGGACTGGTTTGTTCAGGTGCCAAGGTGGTCTCAGGTGTCCCATCAGTTACTGTACCACTGGGAGTTGTAGTTTCAGCAGATGGACTGGTTTTTTCAGGTGCCAAGGTGGTCTCAGGTGTCTCAGCAGTTAATGGACCCTGTGTGGTTGAGTCTGGTGCTGAGGTAGTTATGATAGGTGTAATAGGTTCAGCTGTTCCCATCTCTGTGGCAGTTGTGGGATTTGATGGTTTAGTGGTCACATCATTGATTACATCTGTGGACACAATCAAGCATTATTTGGAACTTCATAAAATGTCATTGTTTAATAGATTAGCTTTTTTCACAATAATTTTATGAAAGGCCATGGACAGCTAAATGGTTTGACCTTTCTTTCCCAGTAGCACACATTTTCCTTTAAGAAATCAAGAATGTTTTTAAGACAAGAATCACAGCCGGTTTTACCACTAAGCAGACTAAGTAACTGCTTACGGCCCCACACTCAATGAGTACTTTATGGACTATAGAAGCAGTTGGCAAGGACAAGGTTTATTTTGTAATGATACTGTAATATCAGATAGTATAGATGTAGAGATTCACCGATTTAAAAACAGCAAACATGGAGGGAGGAGACAACAGGTAAAGAGGACATATTTAGCATCTCTGCAGAGATGGAAATTGTGGAGTGAACAAGTCTTTCTCATGTCATGTATTTGTTCTGCCCAGCTACTGAACCAAATAAGTCCAATCAGCACAATGAATGCATCAGAAAACTGCATCAGTTTAAGATGATTTATTGGTTTGGTTAATAGAAAACAATCAAAACATAAGTATTACAAACATCCTTCACAGGGAAAGAGAGAAGGTAAAATGATTGTGATGAAGCTTAGAAACCAGATGGAGACTTGGAAATTATTTGTTTTGTGTTGCATAGTTTTGAATCACATAATTGTATTGAATTGAATCGTATTGTATAAAGTCAAATCATTGGTGAATCGCATCGGCAGGAGGCTTCACTGTATCGTGAATGTATCGTATCGCTGACAGCATATCCAGATGTATATCGAATCGGCCTCCTTGGTGGGAATTCACATCCCTATCAGATATTAGTCTGGTGTCAATGATAATGACGATGAATAGACAGGACATGTCACAGCAATTTTTGAAAACGCAATTTCATTTAGCAGGTGCTAACAGATTTAGTAATTGGTTGGTTCAGTAGCGTAACATCGTGGTGACAGGCCCCGGTGCAAATATACTTTTGTGCCCCACCTCTGCGGTAAACACAAACACACTTGTGCACACGTGCGCGCTCATGGATGTGCATGCGCGTGCACACACACACACACACATACTTGGCTTTGCACATGCACAGCTACTTGAGAGAACTGCTGTTTTCACCGCGATGGACTCCTTTTCTACCGAAGATGCTGCGCAGTGCTGCAGCAGGTCACGTTGCCGCATTTAGGATAAAAAAAAACGTAATTAAATTAAACTTCACGGGTGCGTGCGGGTCAACAGAAATTTTATTTAGTTCTTTGTGGACATGAGTGTTTTACTTGGTGTGGGTGTGACTTTTTACATTGAGCATCACCAGCGCCCAGTTAAGTAAATGAGGAAGACGTTTCTGCTACAGGTGTAATGCAGGAGCAGAACAGCTGAAACCAGCATGGTGGAGAACATCCTACCTTCTTTATGCAGCAATCTCCCAATCCTAACCACCAGCTTTCCTCCTCTGACCAGTTTTACTGTGCGTTCAGACCAAGAGCGACTAAAGCTGTAAAATAGCTTTGTCGCTCATAAAAATAGCTGCTACAAAAAAATCTGTTCGCTTTTGTCGCTCAAGTCGCTTATGACATCACGTTCAATTTTGCATATCCTTTGTAAAAGGACCGTATGCTTTTTACCATTAGCAGAGCTTTTGCAGTGATGCTTTTCGTGATTGCTGCCTAGTGCTTTGACAAGTTATCCGTCTCCTACTGAAAAACAACGGTCTGGACATAACTGATTAAATTACACCCCAAAACAAAATAATGTCGTAGCTTAGTTAAGTACATCATCTTCACTGATCTGCATCTGCGATCTTCACTCATTCATCTCTCACTCTCAAACTAAATGTCAAGACGAGGGACAAAAGGGAAATACGTATTTTTATCCCTGTCAATTATTATTATTATAACATAGTACTTTCGGTACTTATAAATGATATCGTCCCATTCACATAGCATGCTAGGCGCTCGATTAGCAGGCAAGTGTCGCGTTTGGGACTCAGACACTAAGAAACCTGCAAAAGGTTGGGCCTCTGTTGCTGATTGCAACACAGAGACGCGGTGTGACTCTCAACACTCAGGCCGCTTGTGAGCACCCGTAAAGCGGACAAGTTTCTGCGCGAGAGCCGGTGAAAAAGCAGAGCTCATAACTTTCTTTCTGAACATCCGATCTTGAAAATTCCAAATGTAGCTGGTAGCTAGTGTCCAAAATAAGAAGGGCAAAAGGGTTGGAAGCAGCTCCGGGTCGTTCCTGGGAAGCAGGAGCGAAACTTCCCCAATCGCAATATCTCGGCGAGAAACGCTTAAACGGGCGTTTTCAACACAGGAGCGTGTTAACCGTGCCTGAGTGACTTGAGTGAGGATGAATTCATGTCTGGGACTCAGACACTATTAGAAACCTGCAAAAAGTTTGGCCTCTGTTGCTTTTTGCAACCGTAGGAGACGCGGTGTGACTTGCAACACTCAGGCCGCTTGTGAGCACCCGTAAAGCGGACAAGTTTCTGCCCGAGAGCCGGTGAAAAAGCAGAGCTCATAACTTTCTTTCTGAACATCCGATCTTGAAAATTCCAAATGTAGCTGGTAGCTAGTGTCCAAAATAAGAAGGGCAAAAGGGTTGGAAGCAGCTCCGGGGTCGTTCCTGGGAAGCAGGAGCGAAACTTCCCCAATCGCAATATCTCGGCGAGAAACGCTTAAACGGGCATTTTCAACACAGGAGCGTGTTAACCGTGCGCTTGTGACTTGAATGAGGATGAATTCATGTCTGGGACTCAGACACTATTAGAAACCTGCAAAAAGTTTGGCCTCTGTTGCTCTTTGCAACCGCAGGAGACGCGGTGTGACTTGCAACACTCAGGCCAAACATTCCAATTGGTTGTCAGGGTTTTACAGCTGAAACGTGTCATAGCCAATTTGTATAAAGTTAAACTATTTTTAACTTTGTTTAGTCGCTCTAATCGCTCAACTTTTGTAGCTCGTCGCTTCTGTCGCTTTATTCGCTCTTGTCGCTCCTGTTCATTGAAAGTGAATGACTCCCGGCGATTTTACAGCTTTAGTCGCTCTTGGTCTGAACGCACAGTTATAATCCGTTGCGCCGCCGGCTTGAAGATTACGTCTATACTGTATTCAAAACCCCTCAGACACCATCAGCTTTGTTGGGTTTTCAGAGGGTTTTACTGTATGTATGTGTGTTTTTAAGATAAAGAAAAGGTAAAGCAGAGTGCATGAGGTAATGCTACATGGACACGGGAAATTTTTTATTTACCCTCCCTCTAAATCTGATGGACAGCTGCTTATTTTTCTCCTTCTTCATGGGCCCCTGAATGCACCTGGGCCCAGGTGCAGCTGCATCGGCTGCACTGTTGATACTTACGCCTGTGGGTTGGGTACTGTTAGCCAGTAAAGCAGTGGTAGCTCAAGGTAGCAGCAGGGTTGCATTAACTGTCCTTTAGAATATGGATTTGTTCCTTATTTTGTGATCAATCGTGTCCGGACATTTCATTGGTTCAGTACTGATGGTCCATATGAAACGAGATCAAACCGCATCCTGTACTAGTTCAATACAGACAGTTTTGAAGCAGAACAGGATGCATGTTGTTCAGTATTTTCATGAATGTCCAACACACGTCTGTCACATCCATATAACGGGAGGGAAGAGGGTGGAATGAACCGGCCTCTCTTCAAGGCATTATCTGCAGCAAAACTCTGGAGTTCACAAATTCTTTAAGATGGATGAACAAACGAGTGCTATTTTCCTGAAAGTTCAGATTTAGCTTTCCTTTAGTTCTTGGGGACGTTCTCCACTCTGCTTGCATGCTGCCGCAACAAATCACAATCTGTGAAACTCTGAACTCAGCACATTAACACCACTGTTACTAGTAAATGTTATCATATTTTATCCTAGAGAGTTTTAAATAAGTTAATAAACATTATATTTTGACTTAAGGTGTTGTTCATGGGATGAAGGGGTAGGGCCCCCAAACGTTATTCTGCTTAGGGCCCCCTGAAATCCAGAGCCGGCTCTGACAAGAATGTCCTTTGATTTTTAACTTGATGTTTAGGGGGAGTGGTAGCTTAACAGTAACAGAGGTGGGCTTTGCACCGGGCAACCAGGGTTCAAGGCCCCCAGCCCGTCACCAAGGGTAAACCCCTGTCTGCCCTTGAGCAATGTCCCTGGTGGGAGGCACAGGTTTGCACTTTTATGCATATACTGCATAAGTATTGAAAATAAGAGCATCCATGCCTGTTACAACCCTGTACATACTGTATTAGATACAATGGAGTAATACTTTGGAAATAAATAGGAAAAAGTTAAAAGTACATCAAAACCTCAGCTAACCATTATGAATGATTCAACAGGTTTTGTTAGCTCAGAATTTAGTGTCAAACTAAAACTATGAAAACTAAATCCTGTCCTTGCAGGACCCTTTGGAAGAAGCTTTATAAAATGAAATAATAGCTAAATAAGTCTCTGAGGAAAATCCGAGGAGTCTTACCTTCTGAAGAACAGAGGCAGGCGAGTAAAGCAGGGATGATCAGCAAACGTAAAGAAGACGCCATATTCATGATAGATCCCAGGCAGAGCTGAACGTTCAGAAGACAAAATAGCGTGTGAGCCTCGGGATCCTCCTAGGATTTATAGCTTTCTGACTTCAGATGATTAGCTGTTTCAGCCTGATTCCACCCAGCATCAGGGTGAGGAGAAACGCAGATAGTGGACAAGTTACGACACCACCTCCACGACACAGGTTTATTGCACTTCCACACCTTTTACTTGCATGTTTCCACATCATTCCTTCCTTCCCCCATTTCACTGTCATTTAGTTAGTTATTCAGTCATCACCACACACACTCTTTATAACGATGATCATGCAGCATGGACGTTAGTGCTGCAGTGGTTAAACATTACTGAGGTCGACTTTTTGTCATAAATAACAGAAAACAGGTTATCTCAGACCCACTTCTCAGCATGAACCCATATAAAAACAACAACAACAGCCCGGGGGGAGGGGGGCACTATGCTTCTTATCAGACAGCAGCTGGACCTCCGCAGGTAGTAGCAGCTGTTCAGTTTCATAGACATCAGCAACAACCCTTATTTCAAAACTTTAATTGAATGTTCAGTTAGTTTTTTAATTAAATTTAATTGTAAAACATTAATTCACAGCAAACTCAGCCTAAAACATCTGCCTCGGGCCCCTTTTTAGTGCAGTTCCTATAAGAATTATTCACCCCATTGGATGTTTTTACCTTTTTTATCGCTTCAGTAAATCATTCATGTTCATGTTGCTGCTGAGAAGCATCCCCACATGATTCTTCCACCACCGTGCCTCTCAGCTAAAAACTGTGTTTTACTGTGAAGCGCTTTGTTTTTTACATCTCGAAAAGTACTACATAAACAAATGTTTATTTACTTACTCTTAGTAAAATAAATTAGAAAACAGTCCAAGTAATTACTGAAGTCATTTTGAGAATTAGTTGCATAATTCTAACATGTGAAGTAGTCCTAGTGGTTAGAAAGGTTTTCTTGGGAGTGAGTTAAGAGGTCCAAGGAATTAGTTTTGTGATCCTATGAGTAAAGTATTTATGGTAATGAGTGAAGTAGCATTAGAAATTTGTAAAACTAGTTGTAGGATTTAGTAAAGCCATTTTAGAAATGAAGAAATACTTTCCATGGAATGCAAAGTAAAGTAGAAGTAGAAATTGTTTAAATATTCCTAGGAATTTATACAGTAAAGTTGTACTATGAATGAGTAAAGTGATTCTAAAGATAAGTAGCGTAATGTATTGTGAGGTACTGTCCAGTAGAACTGTACTGCAGTAGAAGGTAAAACTGAAGCTGAGCAGGTTTCCAGGTGTTTTAATAGTATAGGTGCTGCACAGGTAAATATCTCAGGAAGCCATCGCCTGATGATGAGGATGAAATGAAATGAAATTAGATGAAATGAAAACTACTTTATTCATCCCCAAAGGGAAATTCAGTATTGTAAAAGCTCACTTTTTTTTTTTTTTTTTTTTTTTAAATAAACAAAAAAGTCAGTTAGTCTTGTTCTTTAGGGTGATGGTTGCTGGCAGGAATGAATTCCTGTATCTCTCAGTCCTACAGCGAACCTGACGCAGCCTCCCACTGAACACACTCTGTTGATTCTTCACCGCGTTGTGGAGAGGATGGGAAGTGTCCTCCATCATCTTCATCAGCTTGTGCAGCATTCTTTTTTGAACAATCAGCTCCAGCGGCTCCAGAGTTCTCCCCAGCACAGAACCAGCTTTCTTGATCAGCTTGTTTAGTTTCTTCAAGTCTCTGATTCTGATGCTGCTTCCCCAGCAGATGCTGCAAAGCTGATGTCACTTTCCACAACAGACTTGTAGAAGATCTGCAACATCTTGGTGCAGACGTTGAATGATCTCAGCTTCCTTAAGAAGTAGAGTCTGCTCTGACCTTTCTTGTAGATGTAGTCACTGTTGCATTTCCAATCGAGTCTGTTGTCCAGCTGAACTCCAGGTATTTGTAGTTCTCCACCACCTCCACCTCCTCTTCCAGGATGTAGACAGGACTATGCTGCTTATTCTTGCTCCTCCTGAAGTCAACAATCATCTCTTTAGTCTTGCTGGTATTTAAGATGAGCTGATTGTTACCATTTCACAAACTGACTGACCAGTTCCCTGTACTCGGCTTCTTGTCCATCACTGATACATACATTGATAGGATGATGCTGCTACTGCTGCTGCTGCTGATGATGATGATGATGATGGAGACCTCTATCAATGGTCAGTCAGGAGAATCTAGGGATCGCCCAAAACATTCACCTAGAAACACCATGAGGATCCAGAAAGAAGTGAAGCCCAACATAGTAGATAACAGGAAGATGATACTTCACTATAAACACCCTTAATCTCCGTGGCAACCAGCAGGACCTTCATCTCCATGACAACCAGCAGGACCTTCACCTCCGTGGCACCCAACAGGACCTTCATCCTCATGGAAACAAGGACCTTAATCTCCATGGAAACAAGAAGGACCTTTACCTCCATGGCAACCAGCAGGACCTTCATCCCCATGGAAACCAGGGGGACCTTCATCTCCATGGCAACCAGCAGGACCTTCATCTCCATGGAAACCAGCATGACTTTCATCTCCATGGAAACCAGCATGACTTTCATCTCCATGGAAACCAGCCGGACCTTCATCTCCTTGGAAACCAGCAGGGCATTCATCTCCTTGGAAACCAGCAGGGCATTCATCGTTCATTTCAAACAAAGGCAGTCATAGGAGAACCAATAGTGGAGTATCTGGAGCTGGTTTCTGATTGGCTGCCAGAATTTCTGTCCCAGAGTGATGAAACAGACGTCTCTGGAACCAGTAGAGTCTCTGCTTTCATATGAAACCATGGAGAATATCAGCAGCTCTAACGTAGACTGAGCTGTTCTGATGGTTTTGTTACTGTTGGGTGCTATTTTGTTTTTCCTGCATTTTGTGTGTTAGCAGCTTCTATGCACTTTTACTTTGCACTGTGTAAAACATTATGTTACGTCATTATGTTGAAGGTCATGACTAATGTACTAACTCCTGTTACCTCACTCCCTGTACCTGCCTGAAAACAGTGAGCTAACATGTTGGCGATGATGCACTCTTATGCACAAAGTTAAAGAAAAGAGAAAGTCGTGTCCTGTTCACATCATGTCAGAAGAAGCAGAAGCTGCAAGACCAGATTAGTCAGATGATAACCCGCCGCTTAGGAGGCCAATCTTCGTTAGCTCCTGTTAGTTTCGAATTAGCTCAGTTAGCGTTTAGCCCAGAGTATGTCAGCTGTCAATCATTTGCCCGCGTCCTTGCCTTTGCCCATTTTAGTATTTTCCGGAAGTGACAACATACGTGACACGAGAAGATGCCGACGGTGGGACACGCCCACCTGGCTTCACCAGGTCCAAAGGATCTAAAAATATGGCAAATTACGTCATTTCCAGTAAATTCTGGACGCTACCCACTCAGGACACTTGGATTACATTGGACGAGCAGTATGGAGGAATATTGCCAAGTTTTTGTGGACTTTTATGGACCTTTTTGGCTCGGACCCCGGTGAACTCCATTATATGAAAGTTGGGGGGAAACGAGAAGCCTTCCTGATCGCCGGCTGCATTTGAGATATTAAAAAAGTGCTGCAGAGTCTTTCTCACCATGAGGGGAAGTGGAAGATAAAGTTAAATCATTCTGTGGGTGAACTATTCCTTTAAGTTATTAGAATCCATGACCTGTTTACCAGTGTTGCACATGGATGCTGCCGACAACGGCAGAATGTGGGAAGGTACGCTACGGAGGGCCCGGGTGGGATTTGATCCCCAGACTCCCAGGTGAAAGTCATGCGTGCTGACCATTCAGCCAAAGGGACATCCAAAGGGGCACCTTGGCTGCACGGTGGTGGTGATAATCACTGCAGGATCACAGTAAGAAGGTTGTAAGTTCAATTCCCGGCTGGGGAGGGGTTCAAACAATCTCAACTGTGGCCTTCCTGTGTGGAGTTTGCATGTTCTCCCATGTATGCGTGTGTTCTCTCCGGGTACTCCGGCTTCCTCCCACCATCCACAGACATGCATGTGAGGTTAATTGATTACTCTAAATTGCCCCTACACTCTTTTAAAAAATAGAGGTAAGAGACAGGAACATTTCTGTACCTGTAGGTACATTTTTTACAAATGTTCTCTCAAAAGTACAATATTGGTCTTTATGAGGCCAGAAGTACCTATATACTATGAAAAAGGGTCCAAAGTAATATAAAGTACACATTTGTACCATTTCAACCCTAAGGGTACCTGCAGCATTGAAAAATGTGTGTAGCTTGTACAATAACTATAAATAGCAGTACTTCTAAACAGTAGTATAATTATAGTTATTATATTATGATTTTCATAATAATCATAGTAATAATTATATGTATAATTATATATTATAAATATATTATATTATACAAATTATTATTATTATATTATACAAATATGTTATTACAAGACTGACTGACTTTTTTGTTTATTTAAAAAAAAGTGAGCTTTTACAATACTGAATTTCCCTTCGGGGATGAATAAAGTATTTTTCATTTCATTTCATTTTTCATTTCATTTCATTTCATATGTGTTTGGCCTAATATTTCTATAATAATTATTCATTTATCATTAGCATCTTTGATTGTTGTCATAATCTCTATTTTATTGACTTTTATTCATCATCTTTAATTGGTTTAATTGTACTTTATTAACTCATACAGCTTGATAAGGTACAAAAATGGACCATGAAGGTACAGAAATGTCTTTCAGAAAGGAACCCCCCCCAGAGACAAGCTTTGTACCCTTTTAGGTACAAACTGGTACCTGTATTTTTGAGTGTGTAGGAGTGAATGTGAGTGTGAATGGTTGTCTGTCTCTCTGTGTTGGCGCTGCGACAGACTGGAGACCTGTCCAGGTGTACCTGCCTCTCGCCTGATAGTGGATAGGCTCCGGCAACCCCCGCGACCCTGAACTGGATAAGCAGTACAAAAAATGACTGACTGACTAAGTTATTAGAAACTGCAGGGAACTCTTGAGTGGCACGTCAGAGGCCTTCATCAACTTTTTACATATGAAATCAAATCAAGCTTTATTTATAAAGCACTTTTTATACCGTTAAAAGGCAACCCAAAGTGCTCAAACCTTGACAATGCTCATACATTTTTAGATGTTCCGGACGGTAACCTGGTTATGGCTCAGGGTGGGGGCTGACAGTGGAAGCCAGTTTTGATCATTAAAACTCTGTTATGTCCCCATATTCAGCTGTGCTGCTCGTCCTTACCAGTTCTCGCTGGTTTAAAATGCTTTCCAGACCAGTCGGTATTATTAAAGAGGTGAAATACTTCACCAACTTTTCTGACTTTTCAGCTGTTTAGTTACAGGAAGAAGGCGGTTTGTCTTGAAATTTTTCAGGAATTGTGATCAACAGAATGGATTGATGGTAGACTGATGGACATGCGTAATGAGTGACATCAGTGTCCATGAAGCTTCAGAGTATGTGAAGTATAACCACAGTTAAAGATTAAAGGTGCTTGCTTATCTGAACTTTATGATGTCGTCAGATGACACACACCCTTATCAGAAACAATAGCGTATGTATAGCGGTATGCAGGGCTGGTCATTCGCAGATTGGAAGATATTCTCAGAACACCTTCTGGGAGGAGTTTTACTGCAGAGACGTACACTGGGGTATGAGAGTGGGACGAGGACTGTTGTCGGGAACGTCTTATGAAACCAGTCTCTCCCACCCATAAAGGACACTTTTTTTTCCTTATCAGAGCAGATATCCTGTCAGAGAGCACATCACAGAAAAACCAGGCAATAGTTCACATAGCTGACAATAAAACATGATGATGGAAGGAAAACATGTGTTTTACAACATCTGAATGGAAAATATCTGCATCTAAGTACGATTGCATACTGATCAGGGTAAACTGGTGTAAATTCAGCTGTACTTACCTGGTTTCCACCAAACAGAAAAAGCAACAGTGATACTCTTATTTACCTACATGTTTCTGACAGTTAAAAAATAAAAATAGTGAACTCAGTCAGACATGGGTTGAGTAGCCAAAAATTGTTCTTAAGTAGCAGCATTTCTTTAAAATAATATAACTCAACTGAAAGTAAAAAGTACTCATTAAAAATCTACGCAGGAGAGAGTAAAATAACTGATACAAAAAGTATTGAGGGCAGGGTGTATCGCCCACCAATAGGTGGGGGAATTGGTAGGGGGACAGTTACGAAAGGGTGAGTCAGAGAGCAGTCTGGCTGTGTCTCAAACCGCACACTTGAGCACTTCAAACAGTATTTTTGAGTGTGTAGTACGTTCATACTTTCATTTACGCTCAAATTCAGAGCTCTGAAAGTACCCGGATGCCCTAATAACGGCCAAAAATGTAGTGCAAGACGAAGCACACTACTCACACGAAACGGACGCCATCTTGCTGATGTAACGGAAGAGGCGGGACTTTCGAGCTGTTTTCAGAGCTGAATAATGGCGGTGAACGCAGCGGTGGCGTCCCCTGCTGCAGAGGCGGTGTTGTACTCATTTAAAGGTTGAATATGGAACACGGACAGAACTGCAACATCACGTGTGTCTAGGTTGGAGTTGCAACGGCAGAAAAACAACTCCAGCCGTTTGGTTGCCAGGCTCACTGCAGCTGCAGCTGCAGCATGTCCAACACTGCAGAGGAATTTATAACTGACAGCTAACGTTAGCCTCGTTAGCTTACCAATCCAGGAGGAAAGTTGGCATTTCTGTGTTTGATGTCGTGGAAAACGTTTATGTGGGTCCATCTAGTGCAGCTTCACCTAAATTTACTCCAGTTGTTGCTCTTCTCAGGTCACTCCGCCTCAGAGACGATAACATCTCTGGCTCTGAAGCGGCTGCTGGACTCACCGACTCCACTGTTTCCCTGTTCCAGCCTAACTGTGCCCAACATACTGTTGCTACACAGAGATCGTATCTGGCAACCTGCAATGGCGGCGAGTATCGTCCTGCAGATGTAAACATGACACCATTGTCAAACACATTAACATTTATTTTATATTTATTTTCAGGCTAAATTCAATTATTTTTAGGAAATGTGCTTTCATCCTGCACCCCTCCAAATGCCTCATGGAGGTATTATTTTTAAAAAATATAGCTTTCAATAAAAATGTTCCATATTCAACCTTGAAGTAATGTTTATTAAATTATTCAGACATAGCCTAATTACGAATGTATATTTTTGTGTCGTTGCGTAACATTTCCGGCAACTAATCAGAAGTGCTGCTCTTTGGCATATGTAAGAGAAGTTACTGACGTCCTAAATCAGTCGGAGTACAGACCTGTTGATACGTTTGAGTTCGGCTGCGTGGTGTTTTCAAGCAGGCGATCGGCGGGGCTCCTCGATAGCTCAGCGCCAGGCGGGGGACCGAATTGGCGGTGAATAACCACAGAAGCGGTGCGTTAAGGTTACACGTTTATTACAAAATAAAATAGTTATAAACGGCGAGAAACTGTGAACCAGACTCCACTGGTGTGCCTCGGCGGTCATAACATGATCTGAGTTGTCTGCTCCGTCCAAGCGTGCTCCCAGCCGAACTTCCTGTCTTCCTGCTTCCTCCCCTTTAAAGGACCCCGGTTAGGTCCAACCTCCCGTACTGCCTTGTAGTCCACTTCCTGTTTCCCTGCTATTGCTATTTGCTGAAAGTTGCCCTAAATGAACTACAAAGTCCATCAGCCCCTGCTTCTCCTTTAGACACGTCTGCTGTTAAAGGGACCTAGTCTTATGCTGCGTTCCATTTGAACTCGGAAGTCGGAAATTCCCAGTTCCGAGTAGGAAGTTTCAACTGGAACGCCCCCCTGAAGTCGGATTTCCCACTCAGAAAGTCGGACAACTCTCGCAGCTCCGAGTTCAGATTTAAAGATGGCCGCGCCCTGTGTTAGCAGTTTTAGAAGCTTCTGTAATGTTACATTTATTTACACTTCTTACTTATATTTTGTTGCATAAATCAATCGTATACGTAGTATTGGTTTATACAGATGTAGGGGAAGCTGCTGTAGTGTAATTCACATTTTTCATGTGGTATATGTGAACTATAACACCAGCTGTGTCAACAACGGCTAATAACAATAGCCTTAGCAAACACGTTGTTTTGCTAGGTTGCTAACTGGTTTTCCGACCAGTGAGCTGGAACGCAAGTTGGTCGGGTGTGACGTCACCCCCCAGTTCCCACTTCCCAGTTCTGAGGAAAATGGAACGCAGCATTATTTCCGTTAAATCTACACTGTTATGAATACCGTCAGTCAACTGTCATAATTTAAAGTCTTATCTTTGCCACGTAGTCTTAAACAGTCAGTCTGCTACCACGGTAGCTACCAAGCTGTTCACTCCCTGATGACAGTTATGGTCTGGTTGTGGGTTATACCGGCTCAGCAGAGTTAGCTCACATTAGCGGTCAATGCTAGTCCGTCACTTCCTGTAAGTGCAGTGCTCTGTTCAGGTCAGCATTTAGCGACAATAGTGTGCACTACAGACGAAGTACACAGTGCGCACTACACTCTGAATAACAGTGCACTTGGACAAGTGCGCGGTTTGAGACACGGCATATGTTTTGGTTCGGGGTTGAGTGAGAAGGCTGCTGAAGTGGCTAACCAACTTGCTACCTGTAAGTCTTACAAGTAATTTCGGTTATTTATGTTAAGCTATGTTAAAAGTTTCAGCTTCTTACGTTTGCTCTTAGTGCCGTTAGCTTATGCTACGTTGCTGTGTTGCATGTTTCAGGGGAGTGCATTTCTTCACTGAGTAACTGTTTGTAACATCTGATTTGTTCGAAACAAATATTAATGATTAAGATGGGGTTTTGCAACTTAAAGCACCCTGAATAAAAAGCAGGTCACATATGGGCTGCTGGTAACGTCTTATGAAGTGGAGATGTTAAACTCTCAGTTTGTGTTTGATGTGGATCCCACAGGGAAAATGTGCTGCTCATTTGTGGTTCAATCTCATCTCTGAGATCAGTTTGAGCTTCTCATGACGGTTTCATCATTTGTTTCTGAATTACTCCTCCTAAGGGTTCCTCTGGAGCAAGAGGTAAGCTAAAAAAGGAGGAAAGACATCATTGAGACAAGGAGGTTGAGTTGAGATAACTATTTAAGCCGTACTTGAGAAGCGGGATATATAGAAGAGATCTCAAGAGATCAGGGGCAGACAACTATGAGAGGGGGGGGTTTAATTGGTGTGCATATGAGAGAGAGTATGCATGTGTATGTGTGTTGTTTGAGATAAACTTGGTGGACTGTTGATGTAATGTGTTGTTTTTAATATAGTATGTGAAGCACTTTGTAAAGCTGTTATGCATGAAAAGTGCTATATAAATAAAATTTGATTTGATTTCATTTGAGAAGTTGAGCTTCAGTTAACTTTATGCTAATTAGCTATGACACGGTTCAGCGGCAACCAGTGGGAACCAATCAGAGTAGAGGTGTCCCTCGACTAAGCGGGCCCCATAGAACAACACATGTATCTTTGGTTCCTAGAACACACTCGCTCACCTGCAGCTGAACACCTGTTACTAACAGACTGCCTGGAAACAGACGCGTGATGTCATGGCAGAGAGGAAAGGCCCTCGTCTGGCTCAAAGACGAAGTGCCATGTCCTAAACGCTCACCGGGAGAGCAGCGTCTTCTGGCAGGCCACAGCTGGAAATGGGAAGATGTTTCCCTTGGCAGTGCAGTTTTTCACACCAGACAAAGGAGAAGTCCGCAAGGTCATAGCTTTAGTTGAAATCCTGATGAATTTGTTGAGGGAATAGTCAAGATTATACAAAGCCCCTCTTGAAAACACGGGTCTGTCCCTAGATCGTGTTTCTGCATTCAGTTCTGACAACACAAACGTCAGTTATGGCATCCACAACTCAGTCATCACAAAATTGAAAGAGGCCAACAGTGAGATCCTGCGTGGCAACTGCCACGCACATATTGTCCAAAACACCTTGAAAAAAAGCTCTGGACAAGCTCTCAGTGGATGTGGAAAACATTGTTCTCAAGATACACAGTTTCTTTTCTACTTCTGCAAAAAGAAGAGAATCCCTGAAAGGGTTCTGTGAATTCTGTGACGCTGAATTTTGTGAAATCCCTGCGTCATGTGGGATAAGATGGCTGTCACTCAACCCGGCAATCACCCGCCTGCTGCAGAACTGGGTCCCACTGAAGTCCCATCTCATCAGCATTGGAGAGGATTGTCCAAGCCGCCTGAAAGCATTGCTGAGGATGACAGAGGATGCTGATGGAGTAGAACAAGAAGCACGCGTGGAAGCGTACCTCCTCTCTTGTAATAACGTGATGTCGCTGTTTGAAGAGGTTGTGAAAAAGCTGGAGGGGAATGTAACTACATCTGTTGACCTCTATTCCACCATGGACTTTTTTTGGAAGATTAATACAAAGAAGAGATGATGTTGAAGAGATGATGATGATGAAGCTGATGATGCCAGGCGGGACTTCACTGCCTTCTTAAACGCTGCCATCAGTTACATCCAGATGTGGTTTGACTTCTCAGAAGAAAACTTCTCTTTCACCTGCAGCCGTTCTCTCTAGCATCTGTGAAGAAATCCTTTGACGACATGGAGAAGATTTCTGAGAGACTTCACCTGGTTGGCAGGTAAAAATTAAATAATTACCTGTTTAGTGATTAACTATGTTTTATTAGCTATAGTTATAAACAGATGGATACAATTGATATATGGAAATAAACACATAATCATACACTTTACCAACATATGCAATCTTATACATATCTTTAAAAATGAAAGGATGTACCACACCGTACCGTCTTCTGCCGCTTATCCGGGATCGGGTCGCGGGGAAAGTTGCCTAAGCAGGAAGCCCAGACTTCCCTCCCCCATCCACAGCCGCCAGCTCATCGGGGGATTCTGAGGCGTTGCCAGTGCCAGCGGGGAGACGTAGTCCCTCCAACGTGTCCCTGGGTCTCCCCGGGGTCTGGTCCAGGATGAGACGTAGTCCCTCCAGTGTGTCCTGGGTCTCCCCGGGGTCTGATCCCGGTGGGACGTAGTCCCTCCAGCGTGTCCTGGGTCTTGTCCAGGATGAGACGTAGTCCCTCCAGCGTGTCCTGGGTCTCCTTGGGGTCTGGTCCAGGATGAGACGTAGTCCCTCCAGCGTGTCCTGGGTCTCCCGGGGTTTGGTCCCGGTGGGACGTAGTCCCTCCAGCGTGTCCTGGGTCTGGTCCAGGATGAGAAGTAGTCCCTCCAGTGTGTCCTGGGTCTCCCCCCGGGGTCTGTCCCGGTGGGACATAGTCCCTCCAGCGTGTCCTGGGTCTCCCCTGGGTCGGGTTCAGGATGAGACGTAGTCCCTCCAGCGTGTCCTGTGCCTTGTCCAGGATGAGACGTGTAGTCCCTCCAGCGTGTCCTGGGTCTCCCGGGTCTGTCCAGGATGAGACGTAGTCCTCCAGCGTGTCCTGTGCCTTGTCCAGGATGAGACATAGTCCCTCCAGCGTGTCCTGGGGCTCCTCTGGGGTCTGGTCCCGGTGGGACATAGTCCCTCCAGCGTGTCCTGGGTCTCCCCCCGGGGTCTGGTCCAGGATGAGACGTAGTCCCTCCAGCGTGTCCTGGGTCTCCCCGGGTCTGGTCCCCGGTGGGACGTAGTCCCTCCAGCGTGTCCTGGGTCTGGTCCAGGATGAGAAGTAGTCCCTCCAGTGTGTCCTGGGTCTTGTCCAGGATGAGAAGTAGCTCCCTCCAGTGTGTCCTGGGTCTTGTCCAGGATGAGAAGTAGTCCCTCCAGTGTGCTCCTGGGTCTTGTCCAGGATAGACGTAGTCCCTCCAGCGTGTCCTGGGTCTCCCTGGGTCTGGTCCAGGATGAGACGTAGTCCCTCCAGCGTGTCCTGGGTCTCCCCGGGTCTGGTCTCGGTGGGACGTAGTCCCTCCAGCGTGTCCTGGGTCTGGTCCAGGATGAGAAGTAGTCCCTCCAGCGTGTCCTGGGTCTCTCGGGTCTGAGGCCCCGGTGGGACGTAGTCCCTCCAGCGTGTCCTGGGTCTGGTCCAGGATGAGAAGTAGTCCCTCCAGTGTGTCCTGGGTCTTGTCCAGGATGAGAAGTAGTCCCTCCAGTGTGTCCTGGGTCTTGTCCAGGATGAGAAGTAGTCCCTCCAGTGTGTCCTGGGTCTTGTCCAGGATGAGACGTAGTCCCTCCAGCGTGTCCTGGGTCTCCCCGGGGTCTGGTCCAGGATGAGACGTGGCCCTCCAGCGTGTCCTGGGTCTCCCCCGGGTCTGGTCCTGGTGGGACGTAGTCCCTCCAGCGTGTCCTGGGTCTGGTCCAGGATGAGACGTAGTCCCTCCAGTGTGTCCTGGGTCTCCCCGGGGTCTGGTCCCGGTGGGCACAGTCCCTCCAGCGTGTCCTGGGTCCCCCGGGTCTGGTCCCGGTGGGACGCAGGTCCCTCCAGCGTGTCCTGGGTCTGGTCCAGGATGAGAAGTAGTCCCTCCAGCGTGTCCTGGGTCTGGTCCAGGATGAGACGTAGTCCCTCCAGTGTGTCCTGGGTCTCCCCCGGGGTCTGGTCCCGGTGGGACATGGTTCCTCCAGCGTGTCCTGGGTCCCCCCGGGGTCTGGTCCCGGTGGGACGTAGTCCCTCCAGCGTGTCCTGGGTCTGGTCCAGGATGAGAAGTAGTCCCTCCAGCGTGTCCTGGGTCTTGTCCAGGATGAGTAGTCGTTCCTCCAGCGTGTCCTGGGTCTGGTCCAGGATGAGAAGTAGTCCCTCCAGCGTGTCCTGGGTCTTGTCCAGGATGAGAAGTAGTCTCTCCAGCGTGTCCTGGGTCTTGTCCAGGATGAGAAGTAATCCCTCCAGTGTGTCCTGGGTCTTGTCCAGGATGAGAAGTAGTCTCTCCAGTGTGTCCTGGGTCTTGTCCAGGATGAGAGAGAAGTGTCTCTCCAGCGTGTCCTGGGTCTTGTCCAGGATGAGAAGTAGTCTCTTCAGTGTGTCCTGGGTCTTGTCCAGGATGAGAAGTAGTCTCTCCAGCGTGTCCTGGGTCTCCCCGGGTGGGACGTGCCTGATCACCAGGGGAGGCGTCCAGGAGGCATCCTGACTAGATGCCTGAGCCTCCCCATCTGGCTCCTCTCATACGGAGGAGCAGCGGCCTACTGAGTCCTCTCCCGGATGACCGAGCTCCTCCCCCCATCTCTAAGGGAGAGCCCTGGCCCCCCGGCGGAGGAAACTCACTTCAGCCTGGCTTGTACCCGCGATTCGGTTCTTTCGGCCATGACCCACAGCTCACGGCCATAGGTGAGGGGGGGGACGTAGATGGACGGTAAACGGAGAGCTTCTCCTTCTTCAGCTCCTCACCACACGACGGACCGATGCAGAGTCTTCATCACTGCAGACGCTGCACCGATCCGTCTGTCCACCCTCCTGGTTCCATCTGTCCCTCACTCCTGAATAAGACTCCCAGACACTTGAACTCCTCCACATGGGGCAGGACCCCGCTCCCGACCCGGAGAGGACACTCCACCCTTTCCGGGTGAGGACCATGGTCTCAGATTTGGAGGTGCTGACTCTCATCCCGGCTGCTTCACACTCGGCTGCAAATCGGCTCCAGTGAGAGTTTGAGATCACGGCCCGATGACGCCAACAGAACCACATCATCTTTTTAAGGATGCATCAAAGTTAATTTGAAAGATAGTTAAAGTATGATGTGAAATTCTGAATATAAACAATACTTTTTTTTCCATTCTTTTACTCACTGTACATGAACTATGTTCCATTAATGAACACAGATCAATAAATATTTTAACCGTTTTTTGGCAGGCCTAACATGTATATGTATGAGCTTTACGAGGAATGTGTGACTGCAAACAGCCTCATGGAGCACCTCACCACAGAACCTCAGGAGAAAGAACGGCGGCCATCAAAGGGAACAGCAGAGGTGGATGCAAGGACTTCAGGCAGCTGACTTCCCCAGCATCCAGGCTGTTGCATCCTTTGTCCTCAGCATCCCGTCTTCCACTGGCTTTGTGGAAAGGATTTTCTCTCTCGTGAAAAATAAGTGGACTGATGCCAAACAGATGTTCCACTGAACTCATCAGGAGTGAGCTCATTGTCAGTATCAGTAATGAAGTGTCTTGCTCAGAGTTTTAATCTCTTTACTGCAGCACGAGCTCAACAAAATATAAATGGAAAACATAGGTTAACCCCTCATGATGTAGCATTGCAGTTTTTATTTTACAAGTTCTTTAAATGGCCAGTGAGGCACAATGTGTTAGTTTAGAAATTTCCTACGGACTGGTAGTTATATTTGCACTACATGAACTAAGACAGAAATGTTATTGTTTTCTGTTATTTGATACTGTTACCAAACAGAGGTCTGTTTAAGAAAGATACAATATTTTAAAAATATATTTTACTCTGGAAATATTATCTACACTCAAAATAAATAGTTAAAATGTGTAATGATTTGTTTTCTATGCATATCTTTTTATGATTCAAAACACGCATCCAATTAAATTCAGGTTCATTTCAGAGCTACAAAGGGGGGAAAAAATCCCCCGTGATGGAAGAGGTGGAGGTAATGAGGTAGGCCAGCCCGGAGAGGTGTCCCTTTTTTTTTTTCAAGGAGTTGGCAACCCTAGTAACAGGTCAGCTAGCAATAGCATAAAAAGGCACATGGTGAATGGAGGAAACTTCTGAATAAGCAAACCAGCTAAATAACATTAAAGGCTAAATAAAAATCCTGTTCAGGCAGAAATACAACTAGTTGCTTCCAGTTGTTCACAGACGAACACAGTTCACCATCTTCACCTGCTAGAAGTCTGTCCAACAGTCTTCTCTTCTCCACTGCTGCTCACAAGTTTCATTTCTGCATCCTGACATCATGTGCTCTCAGTAGCAGCTGCACACTTCTGCCACAAGGGGGCACTCACGCCTCATCAACAGCCTTTCCAACATGGCCGACCTCACAATGATAAAGAATCCTTCAAAACATTCCTGGATCCAGAAGGTGATCCGGATCACCACCAACATTGAATCCGTCCATCCGTGGACTGAGACACACGGCTGGTGAAGATTTCAGGTCAATCCGTCCACAACTTTTTACATAAAGTTGCTGACAGACGGATGGATGGACAAACCAATGATACCAAAAACATTGCCTCCTTGATGGAGGTTTCCCAATCGCTCACCGCCTCATCCAATTTTCCCCAGTTCTTCCATAAAAGGAAACATTCTTTGGCCATAAGATCGTTATGTTTTAATAAGCACGATGCTGCCATCAAGAAGTTCACAAAGCGGCTCCTTTAAATGACGATCGAGATTTAACTTTGATGTTTGTCACATGAGAACTGACCAAATCAGCAAAAATATTTAGCTGCTTTGGTGGCTGTCCTGTTTGTCGCGCAGCCTCATTTGGTCTGAACATACAGTCAGGTCCAAAAATATTTGGACAATGACACAATCTTCATGATTCGGGCTCTGCATGCCACCACTTTGGATTTGAGGTGAAACAACTAAAGTCAAAGTCAAAGTCAGCTTTATTGTAAATTACTTTACATGTGCAGACATACAAAGGAATCGAACTTACGTTTCTCATCCATCCCACGGTGATACAGATACCAGATAGACAGATAGATACAGATAGACATAACTACGACAGAATTGAAGTGCAGACTTTAAGATTTAATTCACGGGGTTTAACAAAAGTATATGACTAACATGTAGGAATTGATTTCGGACTTCCAGTTAAGGCAGCAAGGCGGAATGCAGCAGTAGACTGTAGCTCCTTACCGGTCAGCTGCAAAATTAAATAATACAGTTCAGAGGCTGTTTCATCACCATGAAAGGAGTGAGACAAACAAAGGACAAAAGGCCCCACAAAAAGCAGGGAAGTGGCCCAAGTGACGTGTTACAACCCTTACCCGACTTAGAGGACTCTGAGACGGAGGTAAATGGCGACAAGACGACGCTAGCCGAGAAAGCTCAAGCTTGCGATATACTTAAAGAATTCACGTCTGTTACCAAAGATTTGCGGGAATTCAAATGCTAGATGCAAAAAAACCTTTAAAGAGTTTCAGGTTGACCTCAGATGAGACGTAAGAGAAGAGTTGACGACATTTAGTCTGAGGGTATTAGCCAGAAGCTAGCTGAAACCACCACAATACTACAAGTCCGAAGGCGAGGCTACCAGCGCAGCTGAAAATGTGCATATCAGACCTCTGTAACCAAAGACGCCCTCCTGCTGCTCCTCACTCAACATAGTAAGATGCAAGAAAAAAACTTACAGACCTAGAGAATAGATCCAGGAGAAACATATTGCCCCACGGGATACCAGAAAACACAGAAGCCACTTCAATGACAGCATTTTTGTCAACAATCTACTCACCTCCGAACTCAACCTGCCAGATGATGTCAACTTGGAGATCCAGAGAGCACACAGAGCACTAGTCACAAAACCCGACCTGAATTCACCACCGAGTAGGGCTTTGACTCCGAACTTTGTTATTTGAAAATAATTCAACATTAAAAAATAATCAAAGTTCAAACTAATATTTTTTCGAACCTGTTATGAGACTGTTTCAGTTTGTGAGACTGAAAGGTTGTGTGTCTGAGATGGTGGTCAGCAGCACTGGAGCACCACAAGGAACTGTACTCTCACCATTCCTCTTTACACTGTACACCTCAGACTTCCAGTACAACTCTGATCCTGTCATCTGCAGAAATACTCTGATGACTCTGCAGCTGTGGGGTGTATCAGTGATGGACAAGAAGCCGAGTACAGGGAACTGGTCAGTCAGTTTGTGAAATGGTAACAATCAGCTCATCTTACACACCAGCAAGACTAAAGAGATGATTGTTGACTTCAGGAGGAGCAAGAATAAGCAGCATAGTCCTGTTTACATCCTGGAAGAGGAGGTGGAGGTGGTGGAGAACTACAAATACCTGGAGTTCAGCTGGACAACAGACTCAACTGGAAATGCAACAGTGACTACATCTACAAGAAAGGTCTGAGCAGACTCTACTTCTTAAGGAAGCTGAGATCATTCAACGTCTGCACCAAGATGTTGCAGATCTTACAAGTCTGTTGTGGAAAGTGCAATTAGCTTTGCAGCATTTGTTGGGGAAGCAGCATCAGAACCAGAGACTTGAAGAAACTAAACAAGTTGATCAAGAAAGCTGGTTCTGTGCTGGGGAGAACTCTGGAGCCGCTGGAGATGATCGTTCAAAAAGAATGCTTCACAAGCTGATGAAGATGATGGAGGACACTTCCCATCCTCTCCACAACACGGTGAAGAATCAACAGAGTGTGTTCAGTGGGAGGCTGCGTCAAGTTCGCTGTAGGACGGAGAGATACAGAAATTCATTCCTGCCAGCAGCATCACCCTGAAGAACAAGACTGACTGACTTTTTTGTTTATTTAAAAAAAAAAAAAAAGTGAGCTTTTACAATACTGAATTTCCCTTTGGGGATGAATAAAAGTATTTTTCATTTCATTTCATTTAATTCATTATGAGTATTACTTTTTTTTTTTTTTCAACGTGTTAGAACATAAACGTTTTCAACAGGGTTAATGCGGCGCTTTCTAGAGAACTTGGGTTCAGAGAGTAAGAGCATCCAGCTCTGAGCAGGCTGATATAACAGTAGTATGATGAAGAGACGACTTTCGTCAGCTAAACAATATAATCCTACAATCAGTTTTCAGGCATTTCTCTCGGATGATCAACTATGAAGATGGATTGTGAACATCAGGTCACACCGTGTCTGAGCTCCAGGACGTCAGGAGAGCCGAGTGAAGGAGGAGGAAGGAGCTGAAACCGGCGCTGTTCTGCTTTTATTTCATTACTCCTGATTAGAGAAGACTGTTTGGGAACGTACAGCTGGACCACAGAGAAGATGGAAACTGTGGAAGCAGTTCAAGCTCGTGTTGTTGGATGAGAAAAGATAAGTAGCAGCCTAGTGGCTTATTAGCAAATCCAGCTAGTGCTAACCTAAGAAAATAATATAAGTAGCAATGATTTATCTCACAGAACAGTAC